>CM061750.1:23219279-23455690 GCA_030979885.1 Lolium multiflorum
ACCACTGCATGTTGTAGTATACAAGTCGTTGATATGATCTTTGTGAAGGGACTTCTTCACAATTTGCCACATCCCTCAGAGTGGTACAACAGAAACATTGCAGGTCATAACACTCCATACTTTATTACAAACATTGTCTTAACAAGTTGGTATTCTCACAGGTCATATGATAACACCCTAAGATACTACTTAAGTACGATTACAACTCATAACAACTATAAAGAGCTCAACAACTTATTTAGGTAAGTTCTACGTTGCTCGGCTCTATGATGCTAGGGTATGTCACTACTCCTCCACCTCCGTGTCATCTGGTCCGTAGACTATCCCAATAGTCTACTCCTTCCACTCCGCCGGTAAGATCAGGTTCCTCGTAGACCAGCTCGTAACTTCCTTCAGGTGCTCCATCGTTGATGGCCTCCACTTCCGGATCACAGTCTAGTAAGGGTGTCGAAAGAAAGTGAGTACAGAGGTACTCAGCAAGTTCTAAAAGAGTAAAAAGGTGTTTGATGCACTAGCTACGACCATTGATCAGGAAATCGCAGGTCAATGCATGTTTCGTAATCATTTCTTCAAAGGTTGCTTTTATTATGAAAACTATGCCCGTCAGTCTTCACAGGTTGACTAGAACTTCACGGAGTTCCTTTCCTGCCGTTCGTAGTTCCCTTCCCGGAACAAGGAGTGACAGCCACAATTTAATACACTCTGCAGAGGTGCGTTATTTTTCCACAAGAGATCTCACCCTTTTTGCCATCCGCAGGGACTTGCCCCGTTCACACTTCCTTTGGTGTGAGGCCAGGTATAAAGATCCAAGCCCACACCGCCTTCTCCGCGACCAAACCCACCCTTTTGTCCAACCGTACACCTCCAGTAGACTTCCCGATAATACGGCTTTACTCATGGTGTACTCCGGACAATCCTTCATAGATCGTAGAGCCATCATCACTAATGGATGGGGATTTAAAAGGCTATCCCAACCTACGGCAGTGCCTCCAACACCCCAGCTCTACCAATCCGTTGGCGTGCGAAGGGAAAGATACGGCTTCCCCAGAGCCATTATAGATCTCATGGTCAACGCGATTTGTACGGCGCTAGAATCACTGGACGGCATTGGTAATTAATCCTAGGGTGATATAACCCATTGCAATGGAACCTCCACCATATCAACACATACCATGGTTCCATTGCCAGCCACATAGTCATATTCATAGTTGTAAAGTAACATTTCATTTGCGATGCAGGAATGATAAGTATATAGCTTTGCAGTAAAATGATAGAAAATACTCAAGTTGATATGAGCAAGGGTGAACTTGCCTGTGGACTAGATAGCAGTTCAATGCAGTTGATGGAACCTGGACCTCGGGTTCTGTAAGAAGCATCATCGTCCGGTAAGGACAATGTTATAAAATCCAAATAATGCAATCATGAATGTATTATTTTATGTTGAATCCCTTTACCCCGCTGAGTCATAATAATTTAGGGTTGAGTTAAGATTTATGCCTTTGGCAGTAACTTGCAATTGATTTAAAAGATAAACCATTTTAATTCACAGAGAATACAATAATTCAAATTAATACTATTTGACTTGGTGGTTTAATATTCATTCCAAAACTGAATTTAAAATAATAGAGTTGTTTCTATAGTTTTGGAATAAATAGGGAATAGAGTATTTTTCTTTGAAAAATACCTTTCTCAATTGAAAATAGCTTGGAATAATAGAATTTCATTTTGAAATGTTTGAAAATAAGTATTTGAACTTATTTGAGATTTTTCCTTGATTTTTAAACACAAGGAAATAATAGTTTAAAATTCCAAGTTATTATTTAGATTCTTAAAATTCATAATTTTGAATTTGTTTCATAAATTCCATTTCATATTTTATTCTTGTTAAGATTTATTTTTCATTCACTAATCCAATTTTTTATGGATTTTTGGAGTTGTATTTTATTTAATAAAAATTGGTAAAGTTCTGGCCTTTTATTAATTGTTAAAAGACCAAAATACCCCCCTGGACATATATTGGGCCCAGCCCAATAACCTAAACCCAGGGACAGCCCAATAAGGCCAATCCCCTTTTGGGTTCGGTGGCGCCGAAGCGGCCCACCTCACTCTCTCTCACTCGGCCCTCTCACTCACTCGCCTAACCCTAATCTCTCTCGCGACGCGCTGGCGATGGCATCGCCGCCATGGCCGCCGCCGAGCTCCGGCCATCGCCGTGCTTCCCTGACCTCGCCACCTACCTGATCTGGACCGCCGCGAGATGATCTATCGATCTGTCCGCGTGGCTTCCTCGATTGCTTCCTCTCTGGCGAATCGCCTCCTCTCGGATCTCGTGGAAAATCGCCTTGGGCGATGGGTGATCTCCGACGAGCTCTCGCCCTCGCCGTCGACGTGTGCGTCTCCGAGACCGACCCGCGGGTCTGCTTGCATGTGCCGTCGTCTCCATGCCGTCTCTGTGGTGGTGTTCGTCGGGCCGGCGCCTTCCCTGCGTTGCTATGGCCGCGCGAGCACTGCCTCGCCATGCCATAGCCTCTGCCACCAGGCGCAAGTAAGTTGTTGCACTCCCTCTTCCTCTTCTCCATATCTGTGCGCCTCCTCTTGTTACTGTTCTTCTTCCTCCTCATGCTCTGCTGCTCTCTGGTGATCCTGTGATCACCCAGAGCCATGCTATTCCTATGCAATTTGCCTGTGCTTCGGTTAATTGCAAGCTCATGGCCCAATTACCCTTTACTGGTACTGGCACATGCTGCTTTGCTTGCTATACATGCTGTGCTTGCTTCTCTGCTGCTCCTAGCATGCTCTACACTTGCCATGCTCTGTTGTACTTGCTCAAGAGCTCACTATGCCATGCTATGCTTGGTTATGACTTGCTTATGCTTACTGGTCTATCATGCTTGCTTGTCTAGGTGTACTTGTGTTGCATCTGTGACACTTGTGTGTGTGCCAGTGGTGCTTGTGATATGCTTCAGTGCTACCTCTGCAAGCCAATGATCCACTGGATCATTCCTTGCTTGTTGGTTAACTTCTCTGTGTAGCTTGGCTTGCTATAATTGATCCATTTGATCAATCCACTGTCAGTGATGGCTTACTGATTAATACTGTGGCTAAATGATTCAATTATCTTGTGATGCTGATGCTCAAGCATCACTTTACTGTTGCCTACTTGTGCTGTTGCTCATTCAATCTACCTGGACTTGCTCCAGTGGCTATGATGCAATGATTAAACTGTGTTGCTCAACAGTGTGCTACTGTCAGTGCTTTAGCATGGATCTGTGATAAATTCATGCTTGTATTAATTAAATTATGATGAACTGCTTATGCAGTAATGATTTAAATAATTTGCTTGCAAATGATTTGGCTGTTCATGATTATCTGACAAGCAATTGAATCTGAGTCCATTCCTGGATAATGATGTGATATATTTGGCTTTCTCTTAATTGGTGCTAAGTGTGATGTGACCTCAGTAGCCTGGCTACTGATTGGTTGCTCACATGGTTGGTTGGATTTTGTTGGCTACTCATCTTTGATTGCATATTTGGGAATCATCCTTGAGATGAATGCTAATATGCTTGCCTGTGAAGAAATCTAGGGTTTCTGATGGTTGTATGCTTAGGGTTTACTGTGTAGTCTTAGCTGCTAATCTTTGCCATCTACTGGTGCTATATTTGCATCAAATCTGGCTAGTGTGTGCATCTGTGCATATGTGCTAGTTTCTGTGTATAAGATATGTATCTAGATGCTTTCTATTTTAGTGGCTTTTGACTGGCAGTAATCCTTGGTGAAAACCAAGTGATGATCTACCCATATGAGCATCTGCTCATCCCATGCTTATATCATGCATATATGATGGATCAGATCCATTGGATCTGTCCAGGAACTTGGTATACCTTGTTCCAGCTCCTAGTATGAAATGTTTTGTTGATGCAGACTTGTGGTTTCTATTGTGCACAGCCCTTCACCTCCAGGTCTTGGATGATCTTCTCAGGTCACCATGATTTCTGGTGATTGAGTGGGTGTGTGTGTTGGTTTTGTTCTTGCTCAAGAACTGGATGTACTGAGCTTGTTCTTGCTTCACCCTTACCTGGTGAATCCTTATCTGGTCGACTGGCACTGTTTCTAGGGTTTGTGCCCCTTTTATATGAACCCCTTCTATCCTTGCATTGACACACAAGCCTGGCTTGCTTGGTGACTATTCTGTTGCATGGCCTTGCTGTTGCTGCCCAGCACACTTGAGCTGTGTGCTCTCATATGCTGAAACTTGAGCCCCTGGTGGTGCTCAGGTTTGGTCTGCTGCTACCCTTATCTTGTGTTGTCCATGGTTTTGGACAAGCACAAGTGTGCATGACACTTGGTTCTGTCCAAACTGAATTCTTTGGCTAACACTAATATTCTGGCTAGTGTTGGTTCTTTGTTTTGCAGGTTTTGAATGTGAATATGACCAGAAGATCACTTCAAGTCATTTAGTCTATGTTTTAGTTTAGGAACAATATTGTAATCTTCATTTTCATTTTTGTTTATTATTCATCAATTCTTGTATCAAGAATATTGTAAAGACATTGTAATTGTGTTGATGATCAATAAAGCTCAAGTTTTTGTTTATGAGATTTTGTATTATGTAATGTGTAAATTCTTGATTAAATATTGTATTTGATATTTACTTTGAAATTCAAGATGATTTGAATTTATATCTTGTGTTTGAATTTTGAATTCATTGTTTATAATGTGTGATGTTTATATTTAAATGTTTAACACTGATTAAATGTAATCATTCCCCAAAGTAACAAGTTACAAAAGAGATCATGTCAAAATTTCCCTAACTCACAATGCCTAACCCTAACTGCAAAATGAGAGAGAACCTCGATCCCTCTTAGGTTTAGTTGCAATAAAGCGCGAAAATTTCCCCCGTTTTGCGATGAAATGCACATCCCATTTCTAAATCTACCCTTCGTTGTTCCTATGTTCTGGGTTATTACATTAAGCATTGCTTCCTTCTTGAAGGCATCGTCATTGCAGTTTGCGGCTACTCACTCGTGCTGCTCCGGGGGAAACCCTAGATCCGGGTCTCTCGGATCGGATGATGACGGTGCTTCCTGCATCGTTCTACCTCTTGGGGCATCATTTTTGGAGCAGCGGCTGGATGGAGGTGGATCTTTGGTGGAGTAGTGTTCATCTATCACGTTGACGTTGATGATTCTCGGTGGCGTGGAGCTACATGGTACCGAAGACGGGCGCGGTCTGCTGGACGCGTGTAGATGGTGGAGTTGTCTGGCGTCATGGTGACATCGACGGCTGGCAAGGTCAGTGCGGTGATCCCTCTTGAAGATGGGTGCGAGGAAGACGGCGGTAGCGATTTCTATGGTGTGTGTTGGCGTGCGCTGAGAGTCTGCTTGACTGGATGTGCGTCTCACCTGCTATTTGGCGGCTTGGGAAGGCATTTGGTTGTTTGGATAATGTGAGTTGGTATTTTATCACCCCTTCATCCCTTTGTAGGTTTAGCGAGGTGGCTTCGAGTTTGATCTTTTGTATTGCTCTTGTAAGATGTTGTGAATAATCTAATAAAAAGCCAAGAAACATAATTGTCAAATGCATCACTATCGAACCTCCGAGTAGTATCATCTCGAGTTTTCGCGGCCTTGCAAAGCAGTTCCCAGCACTCCGTGATGTACTTGCTATGATGATCTGCCCAATTTGTGATAGTCTTTTGCTGCATTCTGTAGAGCCTACATATTCTAATTCATCAATATTAGTCAACTTGGAAAACTCACAAGTGGAGATCTATGCACGGAGATATATGAACAGAACACTCACTTGTGGAGATCTATACTTGTGTCCTTCCACTCTGTCGTGGCGCTATCCATGGCTGGCCGTCGCGGCGCTGGTCGTGGATGGCCATGGATGCGTTGGCATGTTGCTGTGGTCGCGTGGATGTGTTGTTGTCATGGTGGCGCAAGGAGGCGTCACTACTTTGCTGTCGTATCGCCGTGAGGAGGCGATGTTGGTGGAGGGCCATGGCGGAGTAAGGAGGCGACGCCGCATGGTCCCGTGGAGGCATGGTGGATGTGGTCGGCACGAGTTTCCGCCTCTACCCACGCGAGCCACTGCATCCGCCCGGCGCTGGCGGGAGGGACGGAGGCCATTCAGGCGGGAGGGTGCGGGCGGGAGGGAGCCCATGGGGCCGGAGGGCGTCGGCGGGAGGGAGGCAGTGGGGCTGGATGCTGACGGGAGAGAAAGAAGAAGGGGAAATGAGGAGAGAAGGAGGTGGGGATGAGGGTATGGGGGGGCTTCTACATTGGAATGAGGGGATGAACTCAGCCTAGGTGGGTTGTGAAGCTCGATTTGAGCTTCCCAACCCAGCCTGGTTGAGAGGGTTTTTTTCGTATGAGGTGAGCACTGCCGAGATGACCTGAGCCGGGCTAACAAACAACAAAAAGTTGGTTGAGCTAGGTTGAGATGAGAATATCTGGGTTTGCCGGGCTACAAAACACACCCTTAATCCTCGGTCATCCCTTGAGTCCACCTGGCAAAAATAATATATATGCATTCAACTTGATATTGGATTTCTCACACGAATGCCAACAGATGCTTGGCCAAGGCCATGTGTTAACTCGCAGTATATAGAACCAAGCAATTTACAGTTGATCAAGAGTTTGCAATATTGAAGTTGAAACTAGAACCAATTGATAAACAAAATTCAGTCATATGTGCAAGTCAGTCAATTTACTTGATTTGACGGTTTTCCTTAACTTCCATGATTGTGGCTCAGGTAATCCACCAAGGCACCAATCCACAAAGTTTCAATCACCACTTGATTCCAATATTTTGGAAAAAAGGGACACAGATGTTCCAGGAAATAGGTCAGGTCATGCTTTAGAAAGAATCGATAGTCAGTCAATGCATATATAGCTAGCTCTTCCATGATGGTGGCTCAAGTAATCCACCAACCCCCAAAGTTTCAATCACCACTTGATTGCAAGATTTTGCAAAAAAAGGGCCTAGATGTTCCTTAACTTCCATGATGGTGGCTCAGGTAATCCACCAAGGCACCAATCCCCAAAGTTTCAATCACCACTTGATTCCAATATTTTGGAAAAAAAGGGACATAGATGTTCCAGGACACAGGTCAGGTCATGCTTTAGAAAGAATCGATAGTCAGTCAATGCATGTATAGCTAGCTCTTCCATGATGGTGGCTCAGGTAATCCACCAACCTCCAAAGTTGCAATCACCACTTGATTGCAAGATTTTGGAAAAAAAAGGGCCTAGATGTTCCAGGACACATGTCAGGTCATGCTTTAGAAAGAATCGATAGTTAGTCAATGCATGTATAGCTAGCTACCATGTGCGTTCTCACTTGCATGTTCATCTTTCTACTACTCCTCACTTGTCCGGCACACAACCCCAAAGCAGAAGTACCATCCGTTCGATTTGCACCTAGTCTGCTGCTCTATATAAGTTCTCGAGTTGGCATTGTACTCGACATCAAATACAGGAAGCCAGCAACAATGGCACAGAAGTACTCAACGGCCTCGGTTCGGCTGATGCTCACCCTCCTCGTCCTGCTGGTTTTCGTTGGTAGCATCCTCGCCAACGGCGGACCATCCGAATGCGACGAAAGTAAGCTAGCTCACACTGCTCTGCTCTCTTGTTTCCCTCTCTCCCTCTCTCTCTCTCTCTCTCTCTCTCTCTCTCTCTCTCTCTCTCTCTCTCTCTCTACGGCTCGATCAGGTTTCTCTTTCTTCTTAGCTAACTTGTTTTTGTTCATCATTTGTGGCAGGCACCGTTCAACAAGACTGCCCGCCAATCCATGGTGGCTCATAAGTACTTGATCGATGGACCATTTCTATGCAGCGACTCAGGATTTGGTAGGATCTTGGCCAACGGTGTAGGAAGTCTTCTATATATTTATGTATGTGAACCAAATCATATATATAGTACATGTTCTCGAGGTGTGCGTGATCTGTGTGTATGTTCTTTGTATTGATGCGTGTACTGCCACTTGGTTTATAGCTAAATAAAAGTATGTGTGTTGCAGACCAAATATTGCAATATTTTGCCTTTCTATTGTAAAGTTTTTTTTTGAAGATTCTAGAACATGTTTCAAAAGCACCAAATGATTTTAAATACAGTATGTCAAAGATCAAAACAACGGTCAGTATTACTCAAATTCAGTGGCGACGAAAGGTGCTCGATGACAATCTCATGGCGAAAGCGAAGAAAGAAAATATCCGGGAGGCATGATTTACCAATGTACATTGCTCATGAATTATTCAAAGGAAAAGGCAAAAAGGGGAAAAAAGGGAAAAAAGGGAAGGCATTCACTCTACACCGTTGTTGTTGGTCCGAGCTAGAGAATGATGAGATGTGGAAGAACCGTGATGATATGCATGCTTGATCTTAATTTGTATGTTATTTATCATATATGTGACATTTGTTTCATAATATTCATCATAATATTCTTCCACGCGTGTGTGCCTCCAACAGACTTAGGCACAACAAGATTGCGATTATAGAGCAAGGTGGCATCGATTTCTCAAATCACCAACAAAAAAATGGAAATCCTCACATCTTCCTACAAAAACCTGCTAGGAACCACCACACCTCCAACGTGGAATTTTTCTCTCGACTCCATCTATGCACCCCTACACCATCACCTTCGTCACCTAGATGAACCTTTCTCCTCTGACGAAATCGCGGACGCCGTCCTAAGCATGAACAGGCACGCTAGCTCAGGACCGGATGGTTTTGGACCTGCCTTCTACCGCACCATGTGGCAGCTAACAAAACCAAAAGTTATGAACTTCTTCACCCATTTCTTCTCATCCTCACTAAACATTGACGGTATAAATCGCGCGTTCATGATCCTCCTGCCAAAGAACCAAAACGCTCAAACACCTGAAGCCTTTAGGCCAATCTCTCTTCAAAATTGCCCAGTAAAAGCTGTCTCAAAAGTCAAAACTCCTCACCAACAGACTCCAAAAAATTATTCCCCTAACTGTAGATGGCAATCAATCAGGCTTTATTAAAGGTAGATGCATTGCAGAGAATTTCGTCCTTGCAGCTGGGCTTTCCACCCAAATTCGGCTCATGGATTGAACTTTTCCTGAAAACTGGCAAAACATCAGTCCTCCTCAACGGGTCACAGGACCTTGGATAAATTGCAAAAAAGGCCTACGGCAAGGAGACCCACTCTGCCCCTACATTTTCATCACGGTCGCTGATATACTGCAGCAACTTATTGTCCAAGCCTGTCGTAGTGGCCTCCTAAAGCACCCAATTGCGGACGACATCCTCTGCCCTGTGCTACAATACGTTGATGACACGGTAATCATTCTGCGAGCAACACCAAACGCCGCACGAATCCTTAAAAAAATCTTGATGATTTTGCGGAAGCTACAGGCCTAAACATAAACTTTCAGAAAACGACCTTTGTTCCCCTCAATGTCCCTGACGATCTAGCATGCACCATTGCCACAACAGTCGGCACAACGATCTCCTCATTCCCCCAAACCTATCTAGGCCTCCCTCTTTTTTCTACCAAGCTACCTGCATCGGCATTCCAACCAATCATAGACAGTTGTGATCGCTACCTCGCAGGCTGGCGCGCCACACTACTGACAAGAGGTGGCCGTCTTGCCCTCCTCTCCGCCGTGTTAGATAGTTTACCTACATACTTCATGTCTTGCTTCCTACTTCCCATGTCTATCACCAAAACCATCGATGGCCGCCGTCGCGCTTTTTTTTGGGCCGCCGAGGAGACCTGCACTGGAACTCAGTGCCTTGTCGCGTGGGATAAGGTTTGCACACCTACTGAACATGGTGGATTGGGCGCAAAAAACCTAAATGCACAAAATGTGTACCTAATTTTGAAATTTTTCTTTAAATTCTTGCATTCAGAAAATTTTCCATGGAAGTGGATTATGTCACAAACACCACAACCACTCAATGCATCGAACCCCTCCTACCTCTCCAAGATTCTAGCCAAACACATTTCCATTCTCTCCCAAATCTCATGCTGCTCTGTCGGCAACGGCATATCAGTGTTTTTCTGGCACGACACCTGGCTACTCTCTGAACCTCTTGCATTAGCCTACCCTGCTCTATACTCACTTGTGACGTCCCAGAACCGGTACCATGAGGATCCCAGCGAACCCGCCGAAATCCGCACGATATCGATTCTGAGACGCCCTCCGACATGACGTGCGCGATGAATCACACATGTGATGCCAGAGAAATTAATACGAGCGGTTACAACAGGATTATAATAGAGCCAACAAGAAACAGATATATTACAATAACGACTCCAACGAGTCAATATACAAATATACAAGATCCGAATCATACAGAAATGTCGAAGGCGTCCGAGTACGGACACGATACAATTTGGACTAGGAGTCCTGAAGATAAAAGATGGCGTGCATAACCCTGCCCAGGCGAAGCCGGAAGGGTAACCCTGCTAACGTTGTTCTTCATCGCACCGATCTTCATACATGTCCGGTTATGTCCCAAAGCAGCAATAAGTATGGATTCATACTTAACAAGACTTCAAGACATATAGCATTCGTCAACCAATCGTCCTTTGTACTTGAGACATGCAGGGGACTTAGAGGACGCAAGAGAAACGTCATAGGCAATATGGTGGGGTTAAGCGGCAGCGCGCAAGCACTAAAAACATATAGATACACTCTACAACATTCGTCTATCAGAGAAGGTGAGAGAGCACACTAACAGTTCTATACTATGCAAACATAACCCAACCGATGCATTTTCCCCTTCGCAAAGGAAGTACTTGCAAGGGCACTCACATGGTGGACAAGTTTTATTAGGTAACCGTTGTAGTGATGCTAAATTACTACGCAAGTTATTAACAAATTACTAGCAGCAACATAAAAATGTAACTTGTTCTAGCTATACAATTCTAAGTCATCCATAACCGCGGACACGGCTTATCGATAAGATGTACACCCTGCAGGGGTTTCCCAAATGTAACCATACGCATGCTCAACCCGCTTATGACAGACGATGTCTCACAACAAGACCGTTCACAGTTTAACAAGAAAGTCTAGGGGAACCACCCCACTAAGCTACCCGTAACGAAGTTCGGCCGCACTCCGAAGCGGACTCAGGGTTGCATAGGTGTCTATGCGGGCACTAATGGCCAAGCACTAGATAAGTCGTCTAGCAATTATGCAGTACAGTACAGAATATAAACCACCCGAAGGCAACAGGAACTAAATACCCGAAGGCAACAGGAACTAAACATGCATGCGCCAAATGATGTAGGATAACGTTGCATAGAAAACAAAAAAATTTCCTACCGCGAACACGCAATCCAAGCCAAGATGCAATCTAGAAGACGGTAGCAACGAGGGGTTTATCGAGTCTCACCCTTGAAGAGATTCAAAAACCTACAAGAGTAGGCTCTTGTTGCTGCGGTAGACGTTCACTTGCCGCTTGCAAAAGCTCGTAGAAGATCTTGATCACGATCGCTTCCGGTGCCACGAACGGGCAGCACCTCCGTACTCGGTCACACGTTCGGTTGTTGATGAAGACGATGTCCACCTCCCCTTCCCGGGCAGCGGAAGTAGTAGCTCCTCTTGAATCCGACAGCACGACGGCGTGGTGTCGGTGGTGGTGGAGAAATCCGGCGGAGCTTCGCTTAAGCGTGCGGGATGTGGTGGAGGAGATAGACCGCTAGGGTTTGGGGAGAGAGGGGGGTTGGGTGCCAGCCCTCTAAGGGGTGCGGCCAAGGCTGAGGCTTGAAGTGGTCAGCCCCCTCTCCTATGCCCCTCATTATATAGGTGGAAGCCCCAAGAGTTCTAGTCCAAGTCTTCGAATAAGACCCCAACAATAAAACCTCCCATATGTGGGAAACCTACTCAAGGAGGGAGTCCTACCCAAGGTGGGACTCCCCTTCCTTGAGGTGGGTTGGGCCACCCTAGGGAGTCCACCTTGGACTCCTCCCCTTTAGGGTTGGCTGGTCATGCAAGGTGGAGTCCCTCCGGGACTCTACTTTCCATGGTGATTTCTTCCGGACTTTTCTAGAACCTTCTAGAACCTGCCATAAATGCACCGGATCATTTCCAAACTTGGAATATGACTTCCTATATATGAATCTTATTCTCCGGACCATTCCGAACTCCTCGTGATGTCCGGGATCTCATCCGGGACTCCGACCAAATATTCGAACTCCATTCCATATTCAAGTTCTACCATTTCAACATCAAACCTTAAGTGTGTCACCCTACGGTTCGCGAACTATGCGGACATGGTTGAGTACTCACTCCGACCAATAACCAATAGCGGGATCTGAGATCCATAATGGCTCCCACATATTCAACGATGACTTCGATCGAATGAACCATTCACATACGATACCAATTCCCTTTGTCACGCGATATTTTACTTGTCCGAGGTTTGATCATCGGTATCACTCTATACCTTGTTCAACCTCGTCTCCGACAAGTACTCTTTACTCGTACCGTGGTATGTGGTCTCTTATGAACTTATTCATATGCTTGCAAGACATTAGACGACATTCCACCGAGAGGGCCCAGAGTATATCTATCCGTCATCGGGATGGACAAATCCCACTGTTGATCCATATGCCTCAACTCATACTTTCCGAATACTTAATCCCACCTTTATAACCACCCATTTAAGCAGTGGCGTTTGATGTAATCAAAGTACCTTTCCGGTATAAGTGATTTATATGATCTCATGGTCATAAGGACTAGGTAACTATGTATCGAAAGCTTATAGCAAATAACTTAATGACGAGATCTTATGCTACGCTTAATTGGGTGTGTCCATTACATCATTCATATAATGATATAACCTTGTTATTAATAACATCCAATGTTCATGATTTTGAAACTAATCATCTATTAATCAACAAGCTAGTTAAGAGGCATACTAGGGACTCTTTGTTGTTTACATATCACACATGTATCAATGTTTCGGTTAATACAATTATAGCATGGTATATAAACATTATCATAAACACAAAGATATATAATAACCATTTATTATTGCCTCTTGGGCATATCTCCAACAAATGAAACCAAGGTTGTGGCCCCCTTTTTAACTGACTTAAGAAAATATAATGGGTGAGGGGGTCCCAGTGAATCCCCACGCAAGGGTAGAGCTCTTAATCTCGGAACAGATAACAAGAACTCGGGTCCTAGGGGACATTAGCGAGACAAATATCCGATGCTTTAGCAAAGGGGCTCACAGATTCCACTTCTTACAATTTTAGTTGTTAACCTTTAAAAAGTGCGTGATTATCTCCAACAACTGATGTAGCATGTGATAACCTCCCAACAGATAACCCGATAAGATAACAACAACGATAACGAGATATAAGCGACACTAGCATGCACTACGACTCGCAAGGCAGACCCGATAAACCAAACAACAGCTGTAGGAGGGTGGTGGAGGCAATATGGGCTGCTCGAGGTGACAGGTGGATAGGACACATGACAAGAACGCAACTCAAGGATAGCATGAGGGAGAAGGCAAAATAAAATAGGTGAGCGACTCCTACAGAGACATGAGTTTAGGAAATGCTTGCCTGTTAAAGCTTGCCGAGGAACAGCCGGAGAACTTTTCCTATCTCACCGTATCACTTCGTGATCCTATCCGGGAAGAAGCAAATGCTGGAACACACACAACGGATGCAAATCTTACTACTACGGATAAAAAAGATCCAGCATGATCACGATGATATGCATGACATCGCAACGATGATGCGATGCAACTTATCCAAATTAAGCGGGATCGGAACCCGGACAAACAATTAGGGTTGATGTTGCATTTTCTACCGACAAAGTTAAGTGCTGCTTAGCATGGCAAGACATGGCAGGGGTGATCTACTTCAAAGTTAAACGGAACGGGGAAAACCCTAATCGGAATCCAAAATACTCCAGTGTTCTATTAGGTGAGATCCACAAACTACACGAAACGTCATGATGCAAGATGCATACAAGTATATGGATGGAATAATCATGTTACTTGCATTTTTCTGATCAAAATTCATACATAACACTTTTTATTTCGAAACATGGTTCAAGAGATATTGATTTCACAAGATTTTGCAAATCCCTGGCATTTTCAGAAAAACAGAGAAAGGCCTGGAACTTCTCTCACCGAGGCAGGAGCCAGCCCGTGACGCTGACAAGTGGGACCATGAGGCTGGTGGGGCTGCTGACACGGCGGAAGGGCCCCGGGTTGCTTCTCAGAAGGTCCAGGGGGTTATGCTAAAAAGAATAGGGGGCAGGGCCACGGGTTAGTTTGGAAAAGCTGCAGGGGGCTCCTTGTAAAAAAAACATAGATCTAGATATGAGAAACTTTTCTCACCGGGTATGCAGCTAGCCCGTAGGACTGATGGGTGGGGCCCATACGCTGAGGTGGCGCCACGCTGGCAAAGCTTCCGTGCACGCTCAGAATGTGTTCGACGCGGTGACCACCGGCGTCGGCGTCACGTGCGCAGAAGGTTCTGTGGGTTCCAGGAGGCGGAGCTGGGCGGGTTCGACGCGCCTTGTCGTCGCGGATCAGGGGATGGCGGCGCCGCTTGCAGGAGGTCGCTAGAGACGAGGGAGGAGGCCGAGGCGTGCGGCGTCCATGCGGGTGCGGAGCAAGTCGAGCACGGCCTCGAGGTTCCAGAGCAAGGCGGGAAGAGCGAGCACACGCGTGAGAGGCACCTCGGCTCAGCAGACCAAAACAGGGCGGCGCGAGGATCAGGGAGCCACCGGAGAGGCTTCGTCGGCGAGAATCCATGGACAGAACGTCAGTGACCATCGCGAAAAGTAGAAATCGAAATCGAAAAAGAAGATGGGGATGTCTAGGAGAACCGCATGGTTACCAGGAAGGTCGAGGAGGCGTCGATGTCTCCGGAGGAGGGTGGTGGTCGCCGGAATCGACGAAAAACGCCGGCGTCCAGAGATGAAGAAGTCGAAGAAATCGACTGTCTCCTTGCTCGATTCTTTGCACGCGTGTGACGATGATCTTCAGGGTCAAAAGGTGGAGCTCTTGGTGGTCTCAGCTCGTCGATTGGTGGCCGGATGTGGCCGGGCATCGGCGAGGTGGTTGCGGCGGTGTTCGAAGGTTCACAGAGAGAGAGAAAAGAGGGGAAACGGTGGCGGCGCGAGGGTGGGAGAGGAGAGCGGGGTTGGTGAGTGCTAGGGTTCGGCGCAGGTGATAAGGAAGGAGGGGAGCAGGTGAGAGGCGTGAGGCTGCGCTGGAGGACAACGACGGGGGGGAGCTCACGCTCTCTGCGTGTCTGGGGAAGACGAAAAGCATGAGAGAAAGGGCATACCCCTTCGGTGTGGGCCGGGCCAGGCCGAAGAAAGAAAAAGGGAGGAGAAGGAAGGTGGGCCTCCGGATGGGTTGGGTTGGGAGAGAAGAGAAGAGAGTAAGAGGTTGGGCCGCCGGGGGAGGGGGTGGCCCAGGGAAGTTTTTCTCTTTTTTTTCTGTCTTTTTTTGTTTAAACCCTTTTGTATTCAAACTCTTTCTATTTTGAATTTGGGGTAAGGATGAGAGGGAGTTCCAAAAATAGTTTTCAAATATTATTTTATTTGTAATCAAGACAAGGAACATTTTATTCCAAAATTAGTTGTTGACCAACTTAATTATAAAATAGGAGATATGAGAGAGGGTTAGGGTTTGGAGGACTTGGCATTGACCAAAAGAAATTAGGTCAAAGGTGGAAAGGGTTGGGCTTTAGGGTTTTGTTTCTAAATAAGACAAAGGGGAGGGTTTATATAGAAAACACCTGAGAAGGAAAATAAAACAATTAGGATTTATAAAATAGTTTTATTTTGTAAAAAGATGGATGATATGATGCATGATGGCATGATGATGCATAAAAAGAAAAGAACAAACAAAACTCTATTAGGGGTGCTACCCGGGACCGTTACATCACACCACAGAAACCAAAGTGCATTCGTCTATGAAATTCTGCTTAATGGGATCAACAGTGCCCTACGAAACCGCCTGACTAACGCCGCCGCGGTGCAGCTTCGGTCTCTGTCTTCTCTCTTGCAGGACATACAACTATCGGATGCGGACGACTCACGCCTCATATCAGATGGTTCCTCCTTCTCCACCAACGAAGCCTACAAGCACCTGCACACAGACATGGTTGACCCTGAAGCCGCGCACATCTGGATGTCTAAAGTGCCCAGGAAGGTGAAGATATTCGGCTGGTTCGTGCATCTCAACAGAATCAACACGTGAGCAAACTTGCTGCACAGGAACATCATCACGTCCGCCTCATGCCCCCGATGCATGGTAGGGGTTGAGGACGTGGCTCACCTCCTCTTCGGGTGCCCGCAGGCCGCCGCGATATGGCAACTGTTGAGCCTCCAGCCCAATGGTCTTTCATTAAGACAGGCATAGGGTAAAGAGTGGAATTGATTTACCCCAATGCGAGGTAGTTTCCCTGCTTGTAAGATCCTTATTTTGAGTCAACCATATCACAAGACTTGCTTTAGCAGATCAGTGGCAGTCATTAGAAACATCCTCGCAGACCTCACCCTCTGGTCGCACCGTTTTAAAAATACGGATCATACGAATGGACGCCGATCTGTGGCGTAACCATATCTCAGCTTGTATTCAGTAACACTGCCATTTTGATGCAATATATATATCCAGGTGGGGATTCTCTCCCCCCGGTGAAAGCCTCAAAAAAATAAAAATAGTTCATCCATATGTTTGAAAATCTAAAATATACATAACCAAGGTGGTGATGTAAAATACATCATATGATGGAGCACTAAGAGATGTATTTGAGTTTTGAGAACAAACAAAGGATATAAAAACCTCAAAATGCGAAAAACAGGTGATTGTCTGAAAATATCTGAAATCCATTTCCATTAGGTTCTGGGCTGCATGAGCCTTGATGGCAGAGTGGCCTAATCATCTACATCTCTCCTCCCAGTCCGTCTATCCATACATCACATCGAAGCACATAGTGGCCCAATCATCTTCGAAGTACAGCGTGGGTGCCACCTCATCCTCCATGTCCCATCCGTATGTATCCCTGAAAGGACGACGGCCGGTCGGGTGGAATCCTCCTCCCCTACCCTAGGCTTCGATTGGTGGAGACCCAGTTTCTACACGACATGGCCCAGGTATTTTATTTTTGCGGGTGTGAGTCTTTTTTGGCCATTTGCAACAATTTTAAATCCGAGCGACCTCATCTCGAAAGCAGGCATGGCTTAGAGCATTTTCATTGGTGATACAACCCTATGGGCTATGGCAGTCCGGGGTTATTTTTAGGCCACATCAATGCTTCCCAAAGTAGACGGTTGTTTTTGTATCCGGCCAGGCGGGATGGGAAGTGTGTGCACCCATGTTTTGCATCACGTTAGATTTTTTGGGCATGGGTCCTGTCTGACAAGGGCACAACCCAACCCTATAACTATTATCCCAATTTTCTCCCGTCCCACTCGCCTATCCATTCTCCCACATGTCGCTTCAGTTCCTGTTCGCCTCTCTATTTTGCACCCAGAGCACGCCCTCCCCCTTGCCGCCGCTGCTTCCAGCATGCCTCAGAAAAAAAAGGTGACGGCGCCGGTGAAACCCCACAAGGTTGAAAGAGAAGCCAAAGAATATGTCGGAGGAGGATTGGCAGGCCCACCGCGAACGGTTCCGAATCATGACGGAGGAGGACTGAAGGAGGCCTCGCCTAGATTGTTATAAAAGCGACAAGCAAATAACGAAGAACGAAACAAGAACACACGCAGGGGACACAAGATTTAACGTGGAAAACCCCTTCCAACACAGAAGGGAAAAAACCACGGGCGCCAGCCAGCAAAACTTCACTATATCGGGAGGTGTTTACAAACGCCGTGGGTTATCTTATAATCTGATAAACCCTAGCCGGCAGCTTACAAGATGTATATATAGGCGGTGCCAACGATCCGTACCGTATCGGCCCAAGCCTCCGGCGACGGGCCTCGCTCCGCTCGTCAGAAGTTAGCCTCCCTTTAGTATATGAAATTGGATCACAATACAACAAACTCCACCTTGAGACAAATTCCATCTTGTAGCATGAACTTCAACAATCTCCTGAACAACAAAAAAGGTTGCTACCACTTGGGCTAAACAGTTATACCAACCAAGCTTGAGCAAAGCTCAAACTTGGAAACAAGAACTGGCTTTGTCATCATATCAGCAGGATTATCATGAGTACTTATCTTGCATACCTTCAGTTTACCTTGAGCAACAATGTCGCGAATATAATGGTACTTGATATCAATGTGCTTTGTCCTCTCATGAAACATTTGATCTTTAGTAAGGTATATTGCACTTTGACTATCAGAAAACAAGTTAATGCAAGAATCATCTCCACAAAGCTCAGCATACAAACCTTTCAACCAAACAGACTCTTTGCAAGCTTCATTAATTGCTATATATTCTGCTTCGGTCGTAGATTGGGCAACAACAGATTGTAACGTTGCCTTCCAACTCACAGCACATCCACCAACAGTGAACACATAACCTGTGAGGGATCTTCTCTTATCCAAATCGGCAGCAAAATCTGAATCCACATAGCCAACGAGTCCCTCACCGGTCTTGCCAAACTTCAAGCAAGCTTTGGATGTGCCACGAAGGTACCTGAAAATCCACTGAACAGCTCTCCAATGTTCTTTACCAGGATCAGCAAGATATCGACTGACCAAACTCATAGCATAGGATAAATCAGGACGAGAACAAACCATGGCATACATCAAGGAACCAACAGCACTAGAATATGGAACTCGAGACATGTACTCAATATCTTCATCAGTACTAGGACATTGCAATGCTGACAATTTGAAGTGAGAAGCAATTGGTGTACTAACAGACTTTGCATCATGCATATTAAAACGATGAAGAACTTTCTGAATGTAATTATGCTGACTAAGAAATAACACACTAGATCTTCTGTCTCTTGTAATTTCCATACCTAGTATTTTCTTAGCAACACCAAGATCCTTCATCTCAAACTCACTACTTAATTGTGCTTTCAAAATAGTGATTTCTTTCTTGCTCTTGGCAGCAATCAACATATCATCAACATATAACAGCAAGTATATTGGTGATCCATTAACAAACTTGATATAGACACAACTATCATACTTAGATCTCTTAAACTCATGTGCAAGCATAAATGAATCAAACCTTTTATACCACTGTCTTGGAGACTGTTTCAAACCATAAAGGGACCTCTTCAACTTGCAAACAAGATCCTCCTTACCAGGCACAACAAAACCTTCAGGTGGTCCATGTATATCTCCTCCTCAAGCTCACCATGCAGAAAAGCAGTCTTTACATCTAGCTGCTCAAGCTCAAGATCACGCATAGCCACAATACCAAAGAATGCACGAATGGAACTATGCTTCACAACCGGAGAGAATACATCATTATAATCAATACCTGGAATTTGGCTGAAACCTTTTGCTACTAACCTTGCCTTAAACCTCGGAGGCTCATTAGGAGACAAACCTTCTTTTCTTTTAAATATCCACTTACAGACAGCCTTCTTCTGTTTAGGCAAGGGCACAACATCCCATGTGCCATTCTTGTCAAGCGATTGCATCTCCTCTTGCATAGCAGAAATCCACTTCACGTGGTCAACGGATGCAACGGCCTCAGTATATGTAGCAGGTTCAGTATCATGCTCCACCTGTTCAGCACAACTCAAAGCATGATGAACAAGATTACATTCTTCAATTAAACGAGGACGTGGACCTTTGTTACGCCTCGGTCTATCAGCAGCAATGGAACTATTTGTTTGCTGCAAAACAAGTGAGTGCTGAACAATGTTAATCAATTTTTCTCCCCACGTGCTCCACCTGCTAATCCTCTTGTTCATCATCAATTATCAGAAAAAAACAGGTAACAATATCTATTAACAATAATATTAGCATTAAAGACAACATTCCCTATGCAAAACTTTCTTAGTTTCAATTCCATAACTTGTATGCCTTAACTAAGAAACCATAACAAGAAACACACCTTAACTTTCTCATTATCAACATGAGCATAGCAGTGCAAAAAAACTCTCAACTGTGAATAATCAGCAGGTGAACCAGACCATACCTCAATAGGAGTTTTCTTATCAAGCGGAATACAAGGTGACATGTTTATCAAGTAACAGGCGGTGGAGGCTGCTTCAGCCCAGAAACGTCTATGCATACCAGCATTAGACAACATGCAGAGCCTTGGAGATGATGGTTCTGTTCATCCTCTCCGCCACACCATTCTGCTGAGGAGTATATGGGATGGTGTGGTGCCTGACAATGCCTTCATCGCTGCAATAATCATTGAAAACAGTAGAACAAAACTCCATGCCATTGTCAGTACGAAGCAATTTAACTTTCTTTTCTGTTTGCTTCTCTACCATAACTTTCCACTTTCTAAAAGCATCAAACACATCAGATTTATGTTTCAGAAAGAAAGGCCACACTTTTCTGGAGTAATCATCTATGATAGTAAGCATGTAATTTGCACCACCAAGAGAAGTCTTGCGGGAAGGTCCCCACACATCAGCATGCACATAATCTAAAATCCCTTTGGTGGTATGAACGGAAGCATTGAATTTAACTCTTTTATGCTTACCAAAAATGCAGTGCTCACAGAATTCAAACTTACTCAAATTGCAGCCATCTAGCAGGTCTCTCCTGTGCAATTCTGCCATGCCATGTTCACTCATATGTCCAAGACGCATATGCCACAGATTAGTTTTACCAGGTTCATCAGGAATAACAGCAGCAGCAATACCAGACAAAGTGCTACCTCTAAGAACATATAACTTTGCAGAATTCATATCACCAATCATGTGAACGAGAGAACCTTTTGATACCTTCAGAACTCCGCGAGAACCGGAGTGTTTGTACCCATCAACATCAAGGGTACGAGAGATCAGATTTCTGGCCATGCCAGGTATGTGTCTCACATCTGTCGAGTGTGTCATGCCATCATGCATCTTGATTTGAACGGAGCCAATGCCCACGATCTCACGTGGGTTGTTATCTCCCATACGCACAACATCTCCACTCAGCACAAACTCATAAGAACTGAACCAGTCTTTGTTACAGCAAATATGAAACGAACATGCAGAATCAAGGATCCACTCATCATTACCGAAACACAACCAGCAAACACAACTAGGCAATCGCCATCGAATTATCACTGGAAACAACAGCAGCCTTACCATCACCCTCAGTTGTTTTTCGGTTGGTAAGTACCGTTTCTTTTCTCTTTGTTCTGCAACTTCCAACAATCATCAATATTGTGGCTAGTTTTCTTACAGTACTTGCAGAACTTACCATCTCGTCCCTTGGACTTTGAGCGACCTCTGTCGGTCTTGCTCTTATCTCTGTTGTAGTTGTTGTAGTTGTTGTTTCTCGTTCCTCGGACCTGCAGTGCTTCTGCCTTAGATGATGAACCCTCTGCTGCACCATAGATTTCATCTTTTCCCTCTGTTGGAGGGCCTCATAAACTTCGGCAAGGGTTAGTTCATCACGACTGTATAACAAGGTGTCTCGAAAATTCGCAAAAGAATTAGGCAACGAGACTAACAGTATAAGAGCTAGATCCTCATCATCATATTTTACCTCCATGGATAGCAAATCAGAAACGATCTCTTTAAAGATCGATAGGTGATTCATCATTGACGCACCTTCTTGCAGCTTGTGCGAGAACAACTTCATCTTCACGTGCATCTTACTGGTTAGATCTTTGGACATGCAGATCGATTCCAGTTTCAACCACAGCCGCTGCGGATTTCTCAGCCAGCACCTCTGCAAGATATTGTTGGATAGATGAAGCTGAATTAATGAAAAAGCCTTACGGTCTTTCCTCTTTTCATCGTCGGTCCAGGTCTTGGCATCTTTCTTGCCAAAACCATCAAGAGCTTCATCCAGATCAGAAGATTGGGTAAGTATCGCCCTCATCTTCACTTGCCACGAGAAAATCTCGTGGTGTAATCCAGCTGCGGTAGATCGAACTTCAAGGAAGACATGTCGCAAAACCCTAGATTGAAACACGGGCTCTGATACCACTTGTTATAAAAGCGACAAGCAAATAACGAAGAACGAAACAAGAACACACGCGGGGGACACAAGATTTAACGTGGAAAACCCCTTCCAACACAGAAGGGAAAAAACCACGGGCGCCAGCCAGCAAAACTTCACTATATCGGGAGGTGTTTACAAACGCCGTGGGTTATCTTATAATCTGATAAACCCTAGCCGGGCTTACAAGATGTATATAGGCGGTGCCAACGATCCGTACCGTACCGCGGGGGCTGCCACCCCCCACAGCGTCCCTGTAGGGCACGACGTATGGGCTAACTTTTGACTACGCTACGCTTCGGCCCAAGCCTCCGGCGACGGGCCTCGCTCCGCTCGTCAGAAGTTAGCCTCCCTTTAGTATATGAAATTGGATCACAATACAACATAGATTGTTAGGCCAACCAGGCCGCGACAGAGGCTGAGGAGGCGGCGCAAGTATCCCTTGGCCTCGGAGGCGCGACAACTTCCCCGTCACCGGGCGCAGTTGCAGGGGCCAAGCCTACGGCTTTACAAGGAGCACATCCCCGTCTCGTCGGCTTTCTTCACGGAGTCGCCGCTATCGCTGATGTGCTTCACCCCTGAATTCGGTGACAATGATCTGAAAACCGATCCCACCACCGTGTTCTCTCACGGCGCGGCAACGCCAAGGCTTCCACCTTGACCTCAACAACTCGGACACCGACTCACCCGCTATGTGCTAGGGAACTGGCAGTGTGCATAGACCCATTGCACCAAAATCTTGGATGACTTGATTCGAGGAAGCCCACCTGCTGAGCGCATCCTCAATGAAGGCGACAATGAAGAAGGGGAATACAAGGTCGGCGTGTTAGACGTGGAGATCGGAGCCACTACCAAGGCGGCGATGAGACAGCAAGACGACACACATGGTCCGATGTGGAAGTCGTTGGTAGATGTACGATAAGCTCGCCGCATACAAGGTGGACAACGAGAACAACGATTTCGCCTTCATGCATTTCTTCAAGAAGCTTCAAAGTGTGAAAAAATGGGCGATGAGGAAGGTACCGTGGATCGCTCCCTCCTCTGCGGCCTCGGCGGATCGCCCAATCAGCAACAAAAAGGGCAAGGCCAAAAGGAATGGACCATCCTCATTGTCTAGCTTTGATGACTCCATTGAGAATATGGTTTCATCTTTCTCCTCCGACATAAAAAAAAGATGGATGAAAGAGGCGCCGCTATGTGGAGGGCCATGTTGGACAAGGAAGATGTGAAATTGGGCTCGAGAGAGGGAGAAGGTGTAAGACACCAAGATGGAAGACCAAGACGACGTGATAACAGATGCATGGCCGAGGCCTTGTCTTAACATGCAGTGTAATTTATAATTGATCAATACTGTAGTTTGCAATATTGAAGTTGAAACTAGAACGAATTGATAAACAAAATTCAGTCATATGTGGAAGTCTGTCAATGTACCTGATTTGACGGCTTTTCTTAACTTCCATGTTGGCGGCTCAGGTAATCCACCAACCCCAAAGCTCTAATCATCACTTTGATTCCAAGATTTTGGCTTTTTTTACGGCATGCATAGAGTGGGTGGCCACTTGGCCCTTGTCATATGAGGGCTGACAAAAAAAGGATATTGTTGATAAATGCTTTGGCTCATAGGAGCATTTACACCTATTGTGTGAATTCACATTTCTAAGTGTCAAAAAGTTCTAAACTAAATTTTTACATGTACATCTAGACATTTTATGTTGGTACACAAATTTTCAAAAAAATGAATTTTTTATGTGGCTCCTGTAAAAAAGACAAATTTTGATGTTGCAACACGACTACGTAGAATACATTTCTTTGTCTTTTTTGTGCACACCACACAGAATGTTATTTTTTCATGAAAACTTGTGTACGGACACAGAATATCACGATGTACACCAAAAATTTATGTCAATTTTTATAACATTTTCAAAATTAATTTTTAATTATTTTATATAATGGGAGCATTTGCTCCTATGAGGCAAAATGCCACGTCCATAGATGTTCCATGACACAGGTAATGCTTTAGATAGAAAGAATCGATAAAGTCAGTCAATGCATGTACAGCTAGCTAGCTACCATGTGCGTTCTCACTTGCATGTCCATCTTTCTACTACTCCTCACTTGCCCGGCACACAACCCCAAAGCAGAAGTACCATCCGTTCCATTTGCACCTAGGCTGCTGCTCTATATAAGTGCTCGAGTTGGCATTGTACTCGACATCAAATACAGGAAGCCAGCAACAATGGCACAGAAGTACTCAACGGCCTCGGTTCGGCTGATGCTGACCCTCCTCGTCCTGCTGGTTTTCGGCTGAATGCGACGAAGGTAAGCTAGCTCACACTGCTCTCCTCTCTTGTTTATCCCTCTTTTTCCCATACGGCCGGCCTTAACAAGCCGGGTTCCACTAACACACAGCTGCCTCAGGTTTCTCTTTCTGCTTAGCTAGCTAACTTGTTTTTGTTCATCATTTGTGGCAGCCGTTCAAGGAGACTGCCCACCAATCCATGGTGGCTCATAAGTACTCGATCTTTGGACCATTTCTAAGCAGCGAGCGGGATTTGGTAGGATCTGGATTGTGCTTGGCTGGCGGCGCAGGAAGCCTTCTTTATATTTATGTACTTTATATATGTTCTCGACGTGTAGTCGATCCGTGTGTGCATGTTCTTCGGATTGGTGCTTGTACTGCTTATAGATAAATAAAAAGTGCTTGTGTTGCGAACCAAATATTGCAACCTTTTGTCTTCTCTATTTTGAAGATCTTTTAAAACATTAGAGAACATGCTTTAAAAAGCAGCAGATGATTCTAAATATAGTATATTATGCCAAAACAAATCGAAAGAACATTTCTAAAAGACGGTCAATAATTACTTAGATTCAGTGGTGACGCAAGACACATCGAGGCCGTTGTCGAGGACGGAGGGCCTGCATGGTGACGGTGAGGGCAGCCAGCTAGCGCGCTGTCCAGTTGGTGTTAGTTTGCTTCGCCTTCGCTGTGGAAACGAGGTAAGCAGACATCCTGCAAACCGAGTCAGAGATTCTGGCCAGAGTACAGACTAAAGAGTGGCCCAATGTATCACCGTGTCAAAAAATGCTTCCTCCTCATCCTCAGTTCCTCACTGCTCCATCCGTATGTATCCCTGAAACTGAAAGCACGCCGGCCGGCCGCCCGGGTGGAAATGGAATCCTCCTCCGCTGCCATAGATAGGCCTGGTTCGGTTGCTGCAGACTCAATTTCGCCACGGTATGGCCCGACCGATTCTGTTTTGACCCTGTTGGCTGTTGCAACAATTTTAAATCCGAGTGACATCATGCCGGGCATGGCTTAGCTATAGTTTCTGAAAAGCAAGAACCAGCAAGAGTTGACCTTAATTTCATTCTCTCCCAACTGCAGCTCGACGCATATGCTTCTTTCTGCATCTGGGGAGCAATTAAGATTGATCCGCACCTTATCATCTTGAGCATCACAAGGCTTCCCTCCCAAAATTCGACTGGAAAATGGACTCCCAGCCGCAGGGGTTGCTCAGGGTCGAGCCCAACGAGCTCCAATTCGCATGTAAGCCATCTCCCCGCCTCAACATTCCGTGTTTGCATCAAGTTGTTTTTGCTGCCCTTTCGCTAATTTTGCAAGGAATTGTTTTAGTAGGGTTGATGTGTTGCTTGTCAGTTAATTTTGACTGATTTGTAAGCCAATTCTCGCTAATTCTGTTTTTTTTTTGTTTCCTTTTCTTGAATCCTGCAGTTGAGGCGAATAAGAAGACCTCGTGCTCTACGCAGCTAACGAACAGAACGGATCACCACATCGCCTTCAAGGTAACATGGGACTACTATTACGTTTTCGGTTTCCACCGTGCATATTGTAGTCTGCCTCAGAACACAAGACCTTACTATCCTGCAAAATGACGGAATGTAATGCCACATTTGGCAAAATGTTGTGTTTCTTCTCTTAGGTGAAAAACAATGTACCATCGAAATATATCGTGCATCCCAAAATATGTGTTGTGCCACCCAGATCCACCATCTATGTCCAAGGTAGTGTTAATTCCCTTACCCATCGAACCAAGTCAGTGCGATTCTTCGCTTATATCTGCACAAAAGTTGACACTTCCGTGATCTCCCAGTTACAATGCGAGCACAAAGTCAGGCGCCACCAGACATGCAACTCAGGGACAGGTTCTGTGTGCAGAGCGTTGTGGTGAGGAGGGGAACAACGACCGAGGATCTAACTCAACACATGGTAGTTCACATTCCAATGTATCTTCTTAGGTGGATTAGTTTTGCTTCAACAGTACTAACAAGTGAAACTTGCATAGTTCCAAAAATCTGCAGGCAATGTAGTGGATGAGGTGAACCTGAAGGTTGTCTATATGCAACCACCACCTGTGGCTGTGGGGGAGGGGTCTGAAGAGGGTACATCGTCTCGTCCTTCATGCTCAGATGGGGGAAACATAAATGATCAACAGGTGACATCTCTGACCACGGGTTGTTCATTTCATTTCTTTGTGTTTTGTAACAACTTCATGTGTTATTAATTGTTTTCAAGATGAAACCCTAAGTTACAAAATACTTGGTTGAATTTGGTTGTTAGGACATGCAGTCAATTTATCATCTTTAATTATCGGTCCAGTCTAGTTGTTTTGGTGATTTTACCCACGTGAGTGTCTAAATGGCACCTTACCGTGCTTTTTAGAGAACACTTAGATTGTGTCATCCAATCTTTTCAAAACTCGTTGTTGTTTTCCCCGGAGGAGAGTGCACGGGTGTGTTTTGTTTGGTTTCCCCCCTTTTTTGGTAGGTTAGTATACGAAAAACTAAAGACCTCTCGAATCAAAATGTACAAATCACGATCCGTTTTCACAACTATGCTAGCTGTATTGACATCTTCAAAAGTAGATCACATGTTAATATGTTTCGATGGAAATTTTCTTTTGCACTTCCTTGAGTGCATATATTTCACCGACTTTGATTTCACGGTGCCTTTAATAGAGCTAACATGATAGTTAAAGTAGTGGACTGAGACTAGATTATGTGCTTACTTGCTCTTGAGTTGATAAGCATGGATGTTTTGTAAGAGGTTGTGGAACGGAGTATAAATTTTAGGGTTTTTGGTGTTTATGTCATAATTCCAAGTTATTCGTGTTCTTTGTACTGAACTTCTGAATGTAATATAATGTAGCATACAATGATCACATAGTAGTGCAGAATAAATTTTACAGAGTAATAGATAGTTTTGTCTAATATTTCAAAATAAGTTTGTATAGTATTTTTTGATAGAAATATTCAAGTTAACCCAAGTGTCGTATTAAAATGGTATATGTGAAATCCCACATTAGTCCAAGTACTTCTTTATGCAGGAAGGATCTACACTACACCATATGTCGTTACAAAAACTGAAAGACATCACATGCAACTTCTCTACTGAACAAATCATTGGTAGAGGTGGTTTTGGTGTGGTATATAAGGTAAGTTTAAATCATATTTTTTTTAGTTTTCTAATAGTTTAAACCACATTTACCCAAAAGCTAATAGTATCTAATAAGAGACCTTTAGCAGGGAGTGCAAGAAAACGGGAAAATTGTTGCAGTGAAGAAGCTTGTGCAGTCAATGCTGAGCTCACCAGAGAATTTTGAGAACGAGATTCTTCTCCTTATCAAATTAACACATACAAATATAGTGCAACTATTAGGCTACTGTTACGAAACACAGTATATACATATGCCTCACGAAGGAAGAATTGTGTTTGTTTCAGAAACTGAATGTATGCTTTGCCTGGAATATATGTCCAATGGAAGTCTTGATAATTATATTTCAGGTATGGCATTTAAATATGAACAATTTTTTTGCTTATCTATTTTCATGGTTTGATCATAGTTCCTAAAAACATGTTCTTATGAATTCAAAATGAGAATATACAATAATTTTTTGGATGACCTTCTAATATGTAGTATAACAATAAAGTAGATTTTATGATTTTTTTTTTTGAAATCACTTTTTTACAACTGCAGATGCATATTCAGGGCTTGACTGGCCCACACGCTACAAAATAATTGAGGGGATTTCCTATGGTCTAAAGTATCTACACGGCCAATCCGATGGTCCAATTGTTCACTTGGACCTAAAACCAGCAAACATACTGCTTGATGAAAGAATGTTACCAAAGATTACAGACTTTGGTCTTTCAAAACTGTTCGATCAAAATCAAACTATTCAAATGTCACATATTATGGGAACATTGTTAGTGAGCCACCTCTTGATATCATCTTTTTTAGTAATAAACAAAATGTAGTTTTTAACAATTCTCTTAACACTCCATATTTATCAATTCATGTTGATGTAGGGGTTATATGCCACCAGAATTTACACGTGGTATAATAACTACCAAGTCAGACATATTCAGTTTGGGTGTAATAATTTTGGAAGTAATAACCGGGCACAGAGACTACCCAGACGATATCAGGGCATCTTCCACGGAATTCATTGAGCTTGTAAGGCAATGCGTATACCTTTAGAGGGCCCTTTTCCTAGAGACCTTGTGATGTTCTTACCATTGTATGATAATACTACTTGTTTGTGTTCGGATTTCATAGGAACTTCAAAAATGGAGAGATGTTCTGCAACCGGGGTATACATTGCTTGAAACTGATTTCCAACAAATAAGAAGATGCATTCAAATAGGTCTGGTATGCGTGAATCCTGAGCGTACCAATAGGCCCGCAATTAAGAAAATTATTGATCAGCTTCAAGGTTTTGAAAATATGGATTGGTACATTATCAATGAGGTAACTTCGGTATTGTGCATCATATAGTGTATATATTCTCATTTTTCTATACTAAAGACGTACAAAATTACACACGCACTAACATGCACGCGCATATATATAGTGTGACATGTGTTAAAATGACAATTTGAATTCCAAATTTGTTTTCTTTTTTAGAGCACTAAACATTGTTTTATTTTCATTAGGGAAACATATATATTACTCATTGCATGCAAATTTCTACTGGAAAAAAACAAGTGCACAAATTTTCAGAGTTTATTTTATTTTATTTTGAGTTTACTGACTAAGCTGTGTGCTTATGCATACCATGCATGACACTTGGTAACTTGAATTTTCCTATTCTATTGTAGGTAGCAAAAATCGCATAGTCGGTCCACAATTTAAAATTGAACTGTTTCCTAGGTTCAATGTTTGTTTTGAAGGTATTACAAATTTTATAAGAAATTTTAGGATTTAAGCAAAGTTCAAGGTAAAAAGTTGGTCCATCTTTTTCATTACACTAATTTACAGACTCATGTGTTGCTTTAACTATTGTAAGGCAAAAGCGTACAGTACTCCCACTGGTTTTGCGAATATTCCGCAACTAGTTGCGCCCACACCCCATTAGGGAATTTCATACTTCCGAGTTTTCAAAAAATGTCAAATAAATCAGGGACATTGGTTACACCGTATATTTTGCATATACAAAATTTCGTTCAAAATATGACCATATGTGACATGTGAAAAAAAAGACCAAAGTAAATAGTATCCCAAAACTATTCATACATCATTTGTCTCTTTTGTGCATGCCTGATATTTTAATTTTTTTTGAATGAAACTTTGCAGATGCATAATATACAACATATCTGCGATTTATTTCACATTTTCTGAAAATTCAGAAGAATGATATCCGACATTGGGGTGCGGGTGCAACTAGTTGCAAACGGCAGTTTCCCCCGTTGCTCCTCACAAATTTTTCGTTTTAGGAGAAGTCAAAACTCTTAGCTCTTAATATACCGTGTGAATTATTTATGCTAGATAACTACTATAAGTAAATCTACTACAACATAAATACTTTTAAAGATCGTGTTGATGTTGAATCAGAAAATATACAAATCAAGCGAAATTTAACCAACAGTTTGGTTCATTCTAGTTGTCAAGCTGCGACAACAAGATGGAGGCCATGGACGTTGGGATAATCTCCTTTGCTAAACTATGGCCCCACCTTCCTGGTATGCGACTTTAAATAATAATGTTGATTGTTTAACAATTATATAAAGGTTATTAATATATATATATCTAATTTAAGTTTGGTTTAATTGTTCAACAGGGCATTGGTTCTCGGTTCTGCGAGGATATATTTTCCATAGTATTCATTGCAGGTTGCGTTTATGCTCGATGATCGGCAGTTCAAGTTTAATTTTCCTTTTATCCACCCTAGTTATAGCTTATATATGTAAACATATCTGAAATTTGATGGATGTTTGGACAAAAGGATGAGAGACCTCCAATTTTTGAGGAGTTAGTAGGTAGAGGGGTTTCGACTGCTTCCTGTGGCTGGTGTTTGCAGTTATGCATCTTTACTAATCAGTTCTCATTATTTCGGAAACAAAAGACGGAAACTACGCACCCTGGGAACAAGGACGAGAGACACAGTTCAGTTCATGATGTTTCTAGCAATATGTGGCTAACACCAGATAGCCAACACAGAGCTGTTGATCGACTAGCAGTACAAGGAACTGATACTGTACCATTATACAGATTGCACAAAAATTATCACACCCAAAGTGCATTTTACATTTGTATCTCACTGCTTAATATTTTGAATTTTGTACTGCTTAGGAACTGCGTCTCCAGTTCTCTGTCATGTCTGAAACGTGCATGAGTTGCTGTCTCATGTAGTCCATCGTTCACTACGAGCACATTGCTTTCTCTAGCGTTTCCTGCAGTTCCCCACTCTTGTATGCTTCTGCATAACATACAACAACACAAGCGTTTAGCCCAGTTATTCAAACACTGATATTACACACAGCTGCAGAAACTTGTGTATAGAAGGAAAACATCAACATTAATCATGAGTATAACAACAATGCAGCAACAATATTTATTATCTATAGTTTTCAAAACCAACACATCAAGGAAGGGAATGGACTAATTTGACCTTATGCTCATGAAATGGGAATGGCTTGCAAGAATTTAAGCTGTATGATTGCAATTCTTTCACCTGTCATGAAACATGGTGTTCAGGACTTAGCAGGCAAAGAAAAGGTAAGAAGATAGTCTGAACATCGTGGTAGGTAGCTTAGCTTTAGCTGAGTGGAAGGCATTGTGTCATGTCATTGGCACTAGACCATACTATTGGAGGTTTGATTTGAAACAGGAGCATAACATTGGCAATCCTCTCCTGCAGTAATGCTGCCCTAAAAAATAGGATAAATATATAACACGGAGGGAATCAACATTCCCATCTTAAAGTTGATTTCAGACTCACTACTACTTTGGAGTTTGGAGCATGGAAAGTAACACCAAGAAGCATCAAAGTCACAACTCACAATTATGATTATAGGAAGCCATATTTGTTCAGTGCCTGGAGAGTTATTGAGGATATAGAAACTGGAGTACATGGTAAGATAGCAGGAGATCTAAAGAGTGGCTGTTAGTGGTTGGGTTTAGGCAAGCTACATCACCATATTTGCCCCTACTGTCTGAGTCGCATGTTCTATCAATGAATTTTAACATTTCCAACAATCCAACACATCCTGGGATGTAATGGACTTATTATACAAGGTTTCCGCCTAGGAAAGAAAGCTGTATACCTTGGTGAGGAGATACAGTTATGTTGGTGATGATAATAATGGTGAGGAGGTGCAGAGCATGCCTTGGGTTCGTATAAGCAAGAACTGAGCAACTTTTGTTGCTCATATGGTAAAGATGGAGAGGAATTTGGAATGGTTTGTCATCAATTTAATTTTTAGGTCAGCAGTTCTGCACACATCCTGAAAAACCTGTGGATGGTCCAAAACCTTTTACTTAGTTTACATCAAACTTGGTGCTTAGAATTTTAGGTAGTTCGAGGGTGAGCATCATGATAATTGGTCACCCCAGAGGCTATCAAACGTTGCATTGTCATGGAACCCTAACTCTTTTCCTCTAAAGCTGTCTAGAATTTTAAGTACGCAAGTGCCACATCACACTATGTGTTCCGCACTCTATGATGCCATATTTCAGCAGACTTAATACTCCCACGTCGGCTTTCCAGCACACACAAGCACTACGTCAGGTAGATTACTGAAAAAAATAACCGAGTCCAGAGCCCAAGTGCAAGACATCTTTTATAATGAAACAATCACATTTGAATTCGTCATCGCCAAGTATTGTAACTTGTGTCTCATTAATTTATGTCGGTATGCTGATATATCATGTTCGCCAGTCACCCTACTAAGCCTAAAATAGTTTCCTCAAAATATGAAGAGCAGGAAAAAATAACCTTCAATGGCAAATGAGAGCAGAAAATACTCGGCAGCAAAGTGCCGAGTGCACTTCGTTCCTACTTCATCTTTTGAATATGAAGAGCTCAACTGATGTTACCTGCGTAGCTATGACAAACTGGCACTGCCCTAGTCCCTAGACCCTTACAGTCACGAGAAGCAACAGTAGTGTTGTATCATGGCTTCAACATGAGCAAATTATAAGCCCGAAATAGCTACACGAGTTCCCGTTGCCAGTTGTAGGATTATTGCGATACAAAACTAGGAAACACGTCAGATCGATGAATGAATTGCTATTTCCTGATTATACTGGGCAGAACAAATTTGTCGCAGAACATGATGCGTAATTAATCGAGCGCGACGCAAGGCTGAGGAGAGGTAGATATGTAACTTACCGAGTGTGATGTCGCATCCTCCGAAGAACTCGCCGTCGATGTAGAGCTGCGGGAAGGTTGGCCAGCTGGAGTAGTCCTTGAGCCCCTGTCGGAGCGCGTCGTTGGAGAGCACGTCGAGCGTCTCGAAGGGCACGTCGAGCGAGCGCAGGATCTGCACGACGGTGTGGGAGAAGCCGCACTGCGGGAAGTCCTTGGTCCCCTTCATGAACAGCACCACCTTGTGCGCCCCCACCACCTTGTCCAGCGTCTCCCTCATGTCCGGCCCCGCCGCGCCACCGCCCGCCGCCGCCGCGAGGCGCCGCGCCGGCCGCGCGCCCAGGGTCAGAGGACGAGGGGCCGTCCGAGGGGCCGCCGCGAAACTCACGGAGTGTGGGCGGGTGGGCAGGGGAGTACGGAGAGATGCGCCGGCGAGTGGGGCCGCGGCTGGGGCTGAGACGGCGGCCATCGCGGTGGCGTGTGGAGGTCGCGCGCCGGCGGCGAGAGAGATGGGAGAGGAACGAGTCGTGGCTGTGGTGGACCGGGTGGCAGAGTCGTAATTCCCTCGAACATTTGAGGCCACCCGAGAAGGCCGCCTAGCAGGCCCACTAAGCATTTCGAGCCCATGTACAGCCCGGCCCGGCCCACGAGTCGTACCGTGGCGTAGAAGTAATAGGAGCCAGCCAGCCGCTACCATTTCTCCACCGTGGGCGCCTTTCCTAAAGCCCTAACTAAAACCCATCTCCGCTCCTCCGCTCTCCTCCTCCCGCCGCCGCCGCCGCCGCCGCCGCAATGGCCTCCGCCGCCGTGCTCCGGGGCGGCTCCCGCCGCGTCCTCGCCTACCCGACCCTCCGCGCCGCCCTGATCTCCGGCCCCGCCGCGCTCCCGGACGCTGCCGCGCCCCAGCCGCCGCCGCCGCCGACCGCCGCGGGCCTCTGGGCGCGGTCCATGGCCACCTTCACCCGCACGTGAGTCCCTTTCCCCTCAGATCTGCACTGACCCGCGCCTTTCACGTTCGTGGTTTGAGTGATCTCTCGGCTGAATCTCTGCCAGGAAGCCCCACGTCAACGTCGGCACCATCGGCCACGTCGACCACGGCAAGACCACCCTCACCGCCGCCATCACCAAGGTCAGATCAGGCCGTGCTGCGCGGCTGATTTTGTGTAGCCAACTGTTGGGGTGATCTGAATGCGTTTTTGTTGGTTTCTGCGGGCGCGCGATGCAGGTGCTGTCGGAGTCGGGGAACGCCAAGTCCATCGCGTTCGAGGAGATCGACAAGGCTCCAGAGGAGAAGGCCAGAGGAATCACCATCTCGACGGTTTGTTCCCACCCATTTCCGGCCGGCCATATTGTTCTGTGTTAATCTCCATTTCCAGATAAATTGCTGATCGATTAATCATGTGCGATTGTTTTGTGCAGGCTCATGTGGAGTACGAGACTGCTAAAAGGCATTATGCTCATGTCGACTGCCCAGGTCACGCTGATTACGTCAAGGTAAACGTTACGGGCTCCCATTCCCGAATCTAGCCAAACCATGTTATACAGAAACAAGTAAAGCCCTGCATGTTAAATTCAGAATGTTGACCGCATTTCCAAATTGATGAAATGACATACCAAGCATGCTTTGACTCGCACTAGGTTTCATCAGATTCCAGCTCAATCCCTGATATCAGAATGGCTACTAGCTAGGGCATCTGAGTTTTTCCAATCTAGAGCTTATAGAATGCTTCACTGTCTACTACACACACTGCTCTGATGCTTGTATGCTTCTAATTTGCTGTGGATCGTTTAGAACATGATCACCGGAGCTGCTCAAATGGATGGCGGTATTCTCGTCGTGTCAGCTCCTGATGGCCCCATGCCCCAAACGAAGGAGCATATTCTTCTAGCTAGACAGGTTCCAAATTCTGACAACTCTTGCCCTGCAATCTCTTCTTAGCATGCTGTTTTTGCACTTCTGAGCAGACGGATATTCCTCGTTCCTGCTTTTTAGGTTGGTGTGCCATCACTTGTTTGTTTCCTGAACAAAGTTGATGTTGTTGAAGATGAAGAGTTGCTAGAACTTGTGGAGATGGAGCTTCGAGGTATGCTAGCATGTTTCAGTTTATTACATTTTTCTAGTTGGTCCATATGTTCATGTTCTCAAGTGATTTTACTTGCTGTCTATCTTTTTCCTGCAGAGCTCCTCAGTTTCTACAAGTTCCCTGGCGATGAGATTCCGATCGTCCGTGGATCTGCGTTGCACGCCTTGAACGGGACGAATGACGAGATTGGAAAGAATGCTATTTTGAAGCTGATGGATGAGGTTGACCGGTACATCCCGGATCCTGTTAGGGTGCTTGACAAGCATTTCTTGATGCCAATTGAAGATGTCTTCTCAATTCAGGTGATTAGATTTTATGATTGTCAGTTACAATTATTGATATTTAATTTAACTGTTAGAAAGCCTAGCAAAATTAATATGTACCAAAATAAAACCATCTCCATTGTTCAGTGCTGGGTGTACTCTTCAGTATCGTGTTAGGTCAGTTAATTGGGTACTCGGCCAATTTGTTACTCTCCCAGCGGTTGCACAGCCAGTATTATTGCCTGTTTTTAGTTTTGCTTACGTAATGTTTTTGTTTTGTTTTAATCCCCTCCATTCTGGTTTGTATGGCCTGCATGCATTTCAAGAAAAACTTTGACCACCAATTTTGTCTACAAAATATGATTTATCTGCCTTAAAATGTAGTATACCATAGGGTTCATAAACCAGAACGGAGGGAGTATTCTATTTGCTTAACAGTTCACTTTCTTACTTGTAGACTTGTAGTATCTTCAGTGGGCCTTTGTAACTTAATCAGATGATTTAGAACTGTACTCTGAATCACAAGTCGTTGACTTTAAGATGCTACCGACCCAGTTCAGCGCATTGAATGTTTTCCTGGTCATTATTTTGGTGTACTTTTTCCTAACATAAAGACTGTCCCTTCGCAGTCATTATTTCTGTGTTAACTTTTGGTAAAACATGAATATTAGTATGCATAAGGAGTAAGTTTCTGCTCCATGAATAAACATTAATGACCAAATCGGACATTACTCTTACCTGATAATATCTTTGGCAGCTCATTCTAGCATGGATTAATTGTTTTCGATTTGCAGGGCCGTGGTACTGTTGTGACTGGACGTATCGAACAGGGGATGATTAAAACTGGTGAGGACGTTGAGATCTTAGGTTTGACGGAGGTAACTCTGAACCCTGTTTGTCCTATTCATGCCTGAAAAATATTTATGAATGATTGCTGGACTATAAGGATTTGTTTTTGCATGAATTGGTAGTAAAATAGGTCGCTTGCTTTTTTTGCATGGATTTGAGTAGCATCGTGCAACTGTTGTGAAATTGCTGCATAATTTTAAAAACATATTACCATGGTAAATCCTAGTGAAGTTTCATGTGAGACTTTGAATTGTAGGCCTTACAAATTTGTTCTGCCATATCTACTATGCACATGTGAGTTGACCTGTTCTAGATGCAACACTTCACAGAAACTGGTGCATTAATTTCCTAATTGCCCTATAAAGATTATTACATGTTATGTTTTCTACCTTGATGTATTGTGATAAAACATATTATTGGTCACAGACTGGTCCTGTGAAGACTACAGTTACTGGTGTTGAGATGTTCAAAAAGATGTTGGATCATGGAGAGGTAACAATTCTGTCAAGGACACCATGCAATTTTCTTGACTGATGCTGTATTTCGTGCTTACAACTCCTTGTGCGCAGGCCGGTGACAATGTTGGTCTTCTTCTCCGTGGTCTCAAGCGTGGCGATGTACAACGTGGCCAGGTCAGTATGCCTGATTCTAAGTAGAACCACTAGAAGTTGGAGAAAGAAATTACTTATACCTATCTTTGGCAAAATGGATGTACCAGGAAATTGTCACTATTATCACCAAAGAATATTTGTAGTAGACATGACTTGTAATAATCTATTTATGTTGATCCATACCTGTGCGTCACTATGGTTTTGCATATCTGTTTGCATTATATCTGGTGGCTTTTTAGTATTACGACTTGCTGCGACTTGCTGCTTGTTTTATTGATTATCACTCGCTTCCTTTTTATACCATTTCAGGTCGTTTGCAAACCTGGTTGCTTGAAGACTTACAAGAAGTTTGAGGCAGAAATCTACGTCCTGACAAAGGATGAAGGTGGCCGCCACACTGCCTTCATGTCAAACTACAGCCCGCAGTTCTACTTCAGAACTGCTGATATCACTGGAAAAATTGAGTTGCCTGAGCCCTTGAAGATGGTTTTGCCTGGTGACAACGTAACTGCAATTTTTGAGTTGATATCGCCTATTCCACTTGAACCAGGTATGCTTTTACATTGCATACTACTTTTAACTTTTGGCATCAAACTGTTGTAGGAAAACTTAATCTTACTGTTATGTGCTATGCAGGGCAAAGATTCGCCCTGAGGGAAGGAGGCAGAACCGTCGGTGCCGGAGTTGTTGCCAAAGTCATGAGCTAATAATCTGTTTCCTCCTTTTTTTTACGGCGTAGTTATTTTAGTAGACAAAAGGATGTTGATATGAAAGATTTGTCGGACAAGAAAACACGAGATAACGAGAGTCGTCGAGAGCAAGGGGAACCAGTATTGCATCTTGTTTGGAATGCATTTGGCCAGCTGCCATGGGTGTGGTCAGTTGGCATTCCGGAAATTTCTTTTTTCTTCATGTTGGGTAGTTTGCTGTATAACACCGCAGCTTGTTACCTTGACACGCTTCTCAGGCATATATTAGCTCGGTGATTCAATAATTGACCGTCTCTAGTTTCTTAATATGTCCTTGTGTGTTTTTAATTAACTCTATATTCTTGATCATTTGAAGCTGTGATCGTGCTGCTGGTAGGCTGTGTATTGCAAAAGGCAAACCTGATGTATTCTTGTATGGCAACAGGAAAATCGTTTCATAACTTTTCTATTTGTTATGTGCAAAGTTTGGACACTAAGTGATCGAAATGATAAAATAGAACCATCATAGATTCTTTATAAATGTACAGAGAAAGGAAAAAAAGGCCATAGAACTCATTAATTTATTCATCATTCTCCTCTAAAGAAGCTCCTCATGCTTCTCCCCAGCTGGAACCTCAGAGGCAAGCACCCTCCTCCAAAGCCATCTGGTTCTGATCTTTGATCTGCATAACGCTTCCCCCGTCGACCGGTCAGTCGGGCGCTCTCCATCGCCGGCGATGGGCAGAGAGGTGGTAGGGCTTCGACCCTCGGCGGGCTCTTGGCCTTACCTGGCTCATCTTCCCACTCGAAGGGCACCTTTCCGGTCGCCGGGGAGTACACTCTCATAGACTGCCCTAGCTTGTCACTGCTGGAGAGGAGAGCTGACAGTGAGGTGGTGGTGTTGGCCTCCATGGTTGTTAGTGTAGCTAGGGCATCACAGCACAATGACTTATATAGATAGAGCAAGATGGGAGGGTCTTCGCGTCTTGCTGGTGTGCTTGGTAACTAAGTTTTGCTTTTCCCAAGTCAAACTCGCTGGTTGAAGCCATGTTTGTGTAGTTTATTGATGGATTGATATGACTTGAGGCATGCCAAAGGTAGGGAGGTGGCTAGCTTTTCTTGTGCTGGCTTTAGTTTGAAGATCACGGCGATGGAAATCAGTGGCATGGCCGGCGGTTATATGGCATTGAAGTTACTGCCACGTAAAGCATGGTAATCTGTAACCATGTACGTGTTGAAGGGAACATGAGAGAAAAACTTAGCCAACACTTTGTGCACTTGTCCACCATTGATTGCAATTGAATAGAATAAGGGAGAGCCTCCTCAGTTTAGATGGAATTATACACTAGTAATAGGTTCCTTTGGATAGTGTAATCGTCAGCTCATGCATCTGCGCGCGGGCAAAAGGCAATCAAACGGTCGTGGAGATTCCTATGGACTAGACAGTTGCAGAGGTCGTGGAGATTCACCAACCGCGGATGAACCACTGTACATATTCAGAACTCCAACATTTTGCAGCCTGTCGAGTGATGTGCTGGTAGAGTGTTTCATGCCAAGGACACCGGAAGTTGACACACCTTTTTTGTTTGGTGGATGAGCGCTACGACCTGGATCAAGTACGTACAAACACGTGATCTTTACCCAGATTCAGGCCGCAAGATGGAAAACCCCTACGTCATGCATGTCTAATCTTCTTAAGCTCAAACAATGTAAACGAGGAGCTGAAACCCCCCTCCCTTCACCTCCGATACAACCTTTTCCTCCTCCTTCCTCCAAGCCCAACCTTCTACCTTACATCAGTTCCTCCTTTTATACTTCAAGGGGACTCCATAGAAGCGGGGCGCATGTCAAACACATGGTCGAAAGGGCCTCTAATGGGTGCAGCAGCTCGCAACGAGACGCCATCGATCCTCCTTGGTTGGTGAAAGATCTTTCAGATAGACGACGCCAAGTATCCATGCACATCCAGGACAGAGTAGGTCACCACCGGCTCCCGGTGGCACGCCGCCCGGCAACTAGGGGCCGCCGGGGTACTCGCCTTCCTCTGCCCGGCTGGCCGAGGTCCCGTCACGTTATCGCCACCGAGGCCAACGCTGAGGGCCAAGGTGGGCGCGGACACGCCGCAGATTCTCTTACGCTTCTTCACTGCCGGCTTCTTCTCAGCGGGTCCAGCCTCCACGCATGGTTCCCACGTGGTTGACAGTAGCTCATGGGGCGTGGCCCGACACCCCTTGAATGCTCAGCAGATTTTTCTTGGTGGGGGAGACGTTTCCAGGACGCTTGGTTTCCGCGCGCGCAGGTCGCCGGGCTACGCCCATCCTTCCGGCGCTAGGGTGTGAGGCGGATCTGCCTTCCGGCTCCGGGAGGTCCATGCGAGCGTGAGACGACACGCGTCACGCGAAGGCGGTGGGCACGAGATCCAAAGGGTCAGAGATGCAGGGCCTTCGCTCGCCTGCCTTCTGCGTCCCCATTGAATTCCGCGCCCGCCACTAGGAGAGTAATCTTTTGTTGCTTTGGTGTGTTAGTTAGTGGAAGAGGAGGGGAACCGCCCTGCACTCCACAATGCCTCGCCTACAAGAACCACCTTCCCCAGAGAGACGACAATTCCCTCCATCGCACACAGCTCCTTCTTCCTCCAACTAGATATGCGCCAACACTCCGCAGATCTCACCGTCCTCCTCATCTCCGCTTCTCCGATGTCTCTGCCCAAATATTCCTCCGGTCGCGGCAAGGCGAAGACCAGCTCATCATTGTCGACGCAAGGCAAGGATTAGGTTAAGTGGCGCACCACCCAGGACTTCTTCCCCCACCCCCTCGGGATAAGATATAGTGTCCTTCAATCGCCTAGCAGCCGAGTCGTGGCCTCCTCGGCTAATGAGAATGGCACGACGAAGCTCTTGGCGCCGAACACCTACGAATATATTGTAATATCCCAGGATTCGAGACGTTTGCGGGGTAGAATTAAAAAAGGGATGTGCATTGCATCGCAAAACTAGGGAAAATTTCGCGCTTAATTGCATAAAACCTAAGAGGGAACAAGTTTCTCTGTCGACACCAGTTAGGGTTAGGGTTTCGAGAGTGCGACAAACTTGGACATGATCTCTTTTGAATTAGGGTTTTGAAAAGAGGGGAACATTTGCATTTCACACTTTGAGTTGTGTGATTGAATTTGAAATGAGTTTGAAGTGAAATTCAAACTCAAACAACACTAAGACAATTCATAATTCAAACAATTAATAATTCAAACAATTAATAATTCAAACAATTAATAATTCAAACAATAATATTATAATCATATAATATAAATAAGAAAAGAATATCACAATAAGCTCATTAGAGAAACATTGAGCTTTATTGATCATCACACACAAGATACATTGTCTTTACAATATTCAAATGGAATAATTATTACATAACTCATTTCAGAAAATGATAAATGAAAAAGAAAAGGAAAATTACAATATGGTAATGAACTAGCTAAACTAAAATATCTCAATCTTCTTGATCTTCTTGATCAACAAATTGATGGAGTAGTCCTTGCTCACCTCATCTTGATCCCTGCATAGTAACAAAAGAAACAAAGATGCACATTTTGCCAAATGGAAATGCCACTTGGTGGTTAGAAAGAAAGGTAAATAGGCAGGATAAGATCAACCAGCCGAGCTGATCCACTCCCATGGGCACAAGTTTCAACCTGTGAAGCACACAGCTCACAAGGATGAGTGCATCAAAAGCACACATCTCCAAATGGAAATAGGAAGGAAACCATCCCAGATAACTAACCATAACTACCAGACTACACTAGCCCTTTTAAACCATCAGAAAAAGGCAGTACAAATGTATCTACCAATATTTTTCAACATCAAAAGCTGCTGGCAATCCAAACGGATCACCCAGCAAGCACGTATCCCATCACAGCAAGCCAACAAGGTGGGAGATACCAAAACAGCAGCTAGATGTTGCTAAGGCCAACTCAACCACACAAAAGCATCCAGACAGCTAGCCAAACACATATATCATCACCCAGAAGGGCTCAAGATGGAGCTAGGGTCCCAAACAGTAGTTGGCATCCCTCTAGCTCAAGCATATTCATCATAAGAGTCATGACTGCAAGAAGTTCATCTCATTTATCCATTAATTCATGGTAAACTATACAGATAAATGAAGTAAGCAATTAACCAGCAATAGAAACACTTGCTAATGATCCAGTAGATCACTGCAAGCATAAGCACATGCTTTATCAAGCCTTAGCAATCACCAGTACATGGTGAAGTGCTACACAAGCACATGAATAACAATTAGCAAGCACGGATAGGATTACAGTGAGCAGTCATCAAGCAACTGATCATCATATGATCATCAGAGCTTGCTAGAGTCTGCTAGAACCAACCAGAGCATCAGTAACTCATGCTAGTTACTGAATTATCACAGCCAAGGCATAACTGAATTAACAGTAATTGAATAAACAACTTTATAATGGTATCCAGAAGCACATCATCCAAAATGGATGAATTTGTGCCATTGAACAATCAAACAAGCTATAGAAACAGATAGGGCCTCACAGTAATGCACACATGCACAACTGACACTTGCAATTGCAAGTACTGCAAGCTACAGTAAGTCAGAAATGCATATAAGGATGGCACACACATGCATTTGAGCCACAACAACAAATAGCCAACCAAGCAAGTAATGGAGTAGCCAAAGGGAGGAAGATTCCCAAGTGGACTCCCCACCATGGTGGCCGGCCACCCCACCAAGGAAAGGGGGGAGTCCCACTCCCCCTAGGTTTGGTCACATGGAAGGTTTTTTGTTGGGGTCTTATTCGGACACTTTGACCTAAACCTTGGGGCTTCCACCTATATAAAGAGGGGAGGAGAGGGCTGGCCGGCCACCATAACACCACCATGGCCGCACCCCTCAAGGCTGCCCTAGCGGCCCCCTCTCCCAAACCCTAGCGGTTCCCTCCTACCTCTCTCTCCCACATAGCTTAGGCGAAGCTCTCGGAGATCTCCACCACCACCGCCACCACGCCGTTGTGCTGCCGGGATTCCGAGGAGGATCTACTACTTCCGCTGCCTGGAACGGGAGAAGGACGTCGTCATCAACACCGCACGTGTGACCGAGTGGAGCGCTGCCCGATCGTGGCACCGTGATCAAGATCTTCTACGCGCTTTTGCAAGCGGCAAGTGATCGTCTACCGCAGCAATAAGAGCCTACTCTTATAGGCTTTGGAAATCTTCAAGGGTGAGTCTTGATCATCCCCTCGTTGCTCCCGTCTTCTAGATTGCATCTTGGCTTGGATTGCGTTCTCGCGGTAGGAAATTTTTTGTTTTCTATGCTACGTTATCCTACATACTGCATACGCCAACTTTTGATGGTGAGGATATCGTTGTTTTGCAGGTGTGAGTACCTCGCTGAGGTAATAAACGGGGCGTTGTACGCCATGTACTCTTCCTTCTTCTTCGCGTTCGACGACGAGGACAAAACTAACGACTTGAACAGTTGCTGCTATATAGAGTAGCATTGGCTCCTTATCCCTTGGGGTTACGAGAACTGGAGAGATCGACAGAACCTTTTTCAGTTTTCGAAGTCATCTTGCACCTCTGCATTCCACTCGAACTTTTTGGAATTTTTCATCAGCCAGTAAAATGGTAAGGACTTTTCTCCAGTTTTGCAATGAACCTACTAAGAGCTGCCAATCGACCTGCCAACTGTTGCACCTGCTGTAGACTTCTGGGTGGCTCCATATCAAGGACAACTTTAATCTTTAAGGGATTAGCTTCTATTCCTCTTTCTGAAATAAAGTACCCGAGTACTTGGCCTCCTGGCACCCCGAAGAAGCACTTCTTCAGGTTCAGCTTGATTTTGTATCTGTCGAGATTATCAAAAGTTTCCCTTAAATCGTCAATGAGCGTGACTGCGTTTCTGGTTTTGACGATAATGTCATCAATGTAAACCTCGATATTGCGGCCAATCTGCTCTCCGAGGCAACCTTGCATGCACCGCTGATAAGTTGCGCCTGCATTTTTTAATCTGAAGGTCATGACATTGTAGCAGTAAACACCATGTCGAGTTATGAATGAGTTAACTCCTAATCTTCTTTCTTGAGCTTGATCTGATTGTATCCCGAATAGGCATCAAGAAAAGAGAGGCGATTGTAGTCTGCCGTAGAGTCGACTATTTGATCGATGCGAGGCAACGGGAAGTGATCCTTCGGGCATTGTTTGTTGAGACTTGTGTAGTCGATACACATGCAATGAGTTGTTGTATCCTTCTTTGGCACCATAACTGGATTGGCTACCCATTCAGCTTCCTTGAGCTCTCGAATAAAACCAGCTGTTTGGAGCCGATTAACTTCTTCGCCAATAGCTTTTCTTTTTGGTTCTGAGAAACAAGGCAATGTCTGCTGCACCGGTTTGGCTTTAGGGTCAACATTAAGGGCGTGCTCAGCGAGTTCCCTGGGAATACCTGGCATGTCGGATGGTTCCCATGCAAATATTTCCCAGCGCTCATGGAGGAACTTGATGAGCGCGCTTTCCTATGCGGTAGTAAGGTCTGCCGATACATTGACCGTTTTCTTCGGGTCAGAGGGGTGCAGTTGATGCTTCTTCTCTTCCTTGGTAACGTCGAACTCGTCGGGTTTGGTGTTTCGATTATTGGCAGGTGATTGTGTATGATCAGTGATTGCATTGATTGCATTGTGTTCTTCCCTGACTCCAAACTTGGAAGCGATCTTCTGAAAGTCTTTGTCGTAGTTATCAGAACGAGAAAAACTCCCGTGAACGGTTATTGTTGTCCCATTGTTGACTGTCATCTTTAGCTTCAAATACGCGTAATGAGGAACCGCCATGACTTTCGCGAACGCTGGCCTGCCGAGGATGGCGTGGTACTATGATTCCCAATCGACTCCCTCGAGCTCGAGCTTCTCCTTTCTGGAATTACTAGGTGTGAAGAAAACGACATGAAGTGAAATTTTACCAAGGGGATAAGCGGGTCAGGTTGGGATGATACCATGGAAGCCAGTATCAGATTCTTTTAGCATATCCACCGATAATCTCATTCCTTTCATTGTGCTTGCGAACAAAAGGTTTATGCCACTTCCTCCATCCATGAACACTTTGCTCATGTTGTATCCTCCAATCTGTGCTTCAAGAACTAGGGCAGCGTGACCGGACCTAGGAACGGCTATCGGGTGGTCTGCTCTGCTGAACAGGATGCTCTGATCGGACCAATCGATATAATCGGGTACCGCTGCCATAACTACCTCTGCAAATTTTATTTCTCGTGAAAACTTATTGGTCTCTCTCTTCGAAAAATCTGGTCTTATGAATCATGTTCACTTGACCTCGAGACGCAGGATTAACTTCGGTTGGTATGTAGATATCTTCGTCGCGTGCATACTGTTGTCGCTGGGAGTAGTTGTAAGCTACTGCCCCTTTCCCCGCCGAACGGGTTTTTGCTTCTGAATCAGACCTTAGCTCGTCGCACAACTTCTTAATGTCAAGGAACTGCCGACACTCCTTGAGTAAATGAGTGGCCTTCTCGATGTTATCCTTTGGGTCGACTTAAGAGTGCAGATAACACGGCGCGTCGAGCTGTTCCGCGGCTGATAGATAAGGCGAACGACTACGATTCTTGCTTGATTGCGTGTTGTATCACCCGTTTCCGCACTGACGAAGACATCTTGCGGCTCGTTCTTCTTTTACCCACAACGGTGACTCCAGGGTTTATATCAAACTCTCGGAAAATCTATAAAGGGTTGATTATTCTTCTCCTCTTCTAGCAACCTGCAAGGGAATTTTATTTATCAATTTGATGTGTTGTAAGTATGGGTATTTTTATCCGCGTGTACCCATTTACCCTGTCGGTGATGGGTATGGGAAAAACCTGTATCATTAACGGGTATGTGTACGGATGATGGGTATATGTATATGATGACTCTATATATCCATGCCCATACTATACCCATACCCTGTGTGTGGCATCCCTAGTAATTAATTACGCAGGTAGTTTCTCAGATTTTTTTTTTTTAGCAATTCGGACCACTAATGACAAAACTGAAAACCGACCACTAGTTTAGGAAACTTCTCCCTAGCTACCATCCACTCTAAACACACCATATGAAAATCAAACAAATGGGATAACACTCAGACCAAAAAATGTCACATCTCTTAAGAATTTGTCTATGGTATACGTAGCCGTCGTCTTAAGAATTAATTAGAGGTGTACTCCATAGATAAGCATGGCTGGTGAGGATGAAACAAGCCATTCTCCAATTTCTTTAGGACGACGTAGGATGGGGCCACCTCGATCGTTAGCTAACTTGCTAGGTTTGACTTCCAAGTTCGATCCCGCGTCTTGTTGGCTAACACGGTGAGGTATGTATATGGCTACGTCAAATTTACCCCACTTGGATGGTAATTAAGTACTACTTCCAAGTTGGAGTATGTTGCAATTAGTTGGCACCGCACACAACACCCCCTCTTTCTTGAGTTTTGCACCTGACTGCTAGATAGTAGATACTCCTCTTGTTGGCTCGTTTATCTTCATCAACAAAACAGAACTTTCAACATCAATCCACGACTACTAGAAAGCCGGCCTGAAGTTTACAAAACTTCATCTAAATTAGCATCCAGTGCCAAGCGAAACTAACAAAAAAAAGGACCAAACAAATGCCAAATCTCTCTTTTCTCCACGGTAATTACATAAAAAACTACTTGCGTGCTTGAAGAAAACACCTTCGACAAGGAAACGACGAAGCAAGTGCCAAACGCCGGAGAGCGACAGGCCAACACCGAACGTGTGATCTGGTCGTTGCCGAGGCGCTGACGAGAGGGTGGTGACATGTGGAGAGCTGGGGAAGAAACTGGGGCCATGACCCCTGGTCTGAATATGTAGTCATATGCTAAGGTGTTTCAGAGAAACAGGGGCTCCGATCCATAGTATATGCATCCAGAGTGAAATTCTGGCTCCGGATTATACATTAGTCATCATTGCATGATAGTAATATTTAAGGAGAAAATGTTACGTGTAGCAGGTTATCTTCATCTAGTAGTAAAATACACAGATATATTGGCGGCTGGTGATTGGTGATCACGAAACAAGAACTGCCCCAATTCGTTCCTCACGGACGACGTAGCTAGGATGGGGACAGCGCTGTTTGTTGTGGGGATGACCCCCGGTATGTCAAAGGCATGCCAAACCGGATGGTTTGAGCCATCAAGATACCGATTTAAATGTTATTCCAGACTGTGAAGCTAAGCTTTTGGCTAAGTGAATCTATACCGTTATCCCAGGAGGGGTATACCGGAATCAGCTAAGAAGGTACCGGATTACCGGTACAGGCTACACTGTAGCATGTCGGCAAGATTGGTCAAAGATTCTCTAAGGAGCTAGAGGATAAAGATGAGTGAAACACTTCAACTTTAAACGAAGCTCTGGGGTTAAAGCAGATGATGACGTAAAAGGTACCGGAGGACGTCAGCCTCCCTGATTAAAGAGATACCGGTGACGCCGGTAGCTAAAGAAGCTTTGTAAAGTAGTTTGTCTAGTCAAAGATGCCATTAGGGTGAGCGTGTCGTCACCGCGCTCGTCGAATGCGTCCTCGACATGGACTTCATCAACGACAACGCTGGCTGTTTCGCCAATGGAGGTAAGTTCCCCAAAAACGGCCGCGTCATCGAGTTCGGGAGCCTCCGCGTCTACTACGGCACCGTCCCCGAGCGCCAGTGCCTCTCGTCGGTGCTGGTGGCTCCGGACCTGCCAAGGTCTGCGCTTCGCAGTGGCCACGCCGCCGGCAGCGTCGAGGTGCTGGTGGTTGGCGCGGGTGACGCCGGCAAAGGAGCTGCGGCGGAAGGCGCATGACCGACGAAGTCCACGCGCACGGCCAAGCCGCTTACCGAGCGCAACCAGGAGGTTGCAGGTGCATCTACGGCGCCACCAAAGACTCCTCTCCAAGCGGCCATGAACGTGCTGGCGACGCCTCTGGCGCAGAACATCGATCCGGCAGCGGCTCTGGCGGAGCTGGAGGCGCAACAACAAAAGCTTCTCTCCGTAGGCGCGGACATCATCCGGGCGCAGCGCGAGCTGAACCTAACCCTACGTGAGTATAACGCTGCCCATGGCTTTGCTTCTGTTAGCGCTCAGGCTGCCAGGATACCGGAAAACCGGCTTAGAGCTCGCAACCTAGATCATGATCTGCGTAAGGAAGTTCTTGCCGGAAAGAGTACCTCTGTATCTTTGAGCATGGTAGAGAAACCTAAGTACAGTAGCCCGGATAAAACCATAAAAGCTGCTAGGGCTGCAGTAGAGCTGTGTGAATCGCTTACCGGACATGCTTTAGCAAAACAACAAGATTGTGTTAGGGAGTTGCTTGACATGATTCAGGAACAAAATGCTGAGCTTGCTAAGGCAAACAAAGCTGCGGCTTCAAAATCTGCGCGTTCTACAAAGAATGTCGGAAGCAAGTCCCATGGGCAGGCATCGACCCCCATCCGGACAAGAGAAAAGAAAAAGAAGTGAATGCGCAGCAAATGACTGTGTACGATCCGGTACTTGCCGGAAAACAACAAGCCGGGCGACACGAGGCCGGTAGAAAAAGCCAAGGGGCAGGTCGCGGTTATGCCGGAAAGGGCTATGCTGGAAATGATTACGCCGCTAGAGAAGAAAGCGGGCAAAATTATCGTGCGCCAAGAGCAGCGTACTTGGAGGAAGAAATGCCTCCGCCAAGGTACCGGCAGGCAAGAGCCGCGGTACCGGAACGTTACGATGAAGCTGATTCAGGAGTTCAAAGAGTTGCAGCTTACCGGAACCCTTTGGGGCCACGGCTAGGAGAAAGATGCCTACCAGATCGGGATGCGAGGCACAGGCTGGATAGGGTGTACTTGTCTGAGATGATCAAGGCAGAAGGTCCTCCTGGTCCAAAGTGCTTTGGCCCACGGATAATAAAAGAGGAACCACCGGTTCGCAACTTCATGTTGCCTCGTGACACAAAAATATATGATGGCACCACTAAGCCGGAAGACTGGCTTGCGGATTATGTGACCGCAGTTTATGTTGCTGGTGGCGGAGGAACCGTTACCGGTGGAGGAAACCGGCGCTGGGCTATGAGAATTGTACCATCTTTCCTGGTAGGACCGGCACGCATCTGGCTTAACAACTTGCCGGCAGGAAGCATAAATGGCTGGCTGGACTTCGAGGAAGCTTTCGTGAGCAACTTCAGCAGTACCTACCGGAGGCCAAACAGGCCTCAGCAGCTCGCCTTGTGCGTGCAGCGTCAACATGAAATAGACCGGGATTATCTGACCCGGTGGAACTCCATAAGAAACTCTTGTGAAGGAGTAATCGAGGCACAAGCCATTGCTTGGTTTTGCAATGGGTGCAGAAGAGGTTCACCGCTGTGGCAAAAGCTACAAAGAAACATGCCAACAACTATGGCAGAAATGATACATGTAGCGGATAACTACGCGTTGGGAGACCCAATGCAACCGGTAGTACAAGCTGAGCTGGAACAAACAAACCAGCCTCAGCAGCGCCAAGAGAAGTACCGGGATAACCGGCACAACAAAAGAAGGGAAGATTTTCCGGATAGAAGGTACGGGCAGCAAGTAGCCGCGGTGCAGGACAATTCCGGCGCCAGCGGAAGCCAAAGGCAAAAAACCGGATCGCAGCCGTGGGCGGGTCCTAAAAAACAATGGGTTGAAAAGAAGCCATGGGGCGAGAAAAAGAATTGGCAAGAACATGCAAGGTACAGGATGGAATCGGCAATGGAACAACCATGCCGGTGGCACACTCCGAATCCGGCGAAGCCGGCAAACCATCTGACAAAAGATTGTTCCTGGACCAAGTACTTGATGTTGAAAGGTGCGGTAAAAGATGCGCAAGCACAAGGCTGTACCATGATACTACCACCATCGCAAGACATGTTGCGGCAACAACTACCACCGCCACCACCGCTTACCGGAGCAAATGCTCTACCGGTACAGCCTCAGCCAAACCGGCAGCAGCACCAGCAAGTTCATCAGTTGGGAGAAGGCAATGGCCAACCACCTCCACCGGCACCTTTGGGCCGGAACATTTACCAGGATCCGGACGTGTGCTGTGTTGTGTTCGTTACTGAGCCAACAGACAGGCAAAGCCTGCATCACCGTTCCATGGAAGTGAACGTTGTGATGCCGGCAGTACCAAAATACATGTTCTGGTCAGATCAGGAAATCGCTTGGTCGTTCAAGGATCACCCCAAGATAATGCTGAATCCGGGTGGTTATGCTCTTGTTGTAGACCCAATCATGCATGGGCCAACGACGCGAGTCAAATTCAGCAAAGTGTTGATAGACAATGGGAGCAGCATAAACATAATGTACCGGCACACCATGCGTACACTGGGGATAACAGAAAACAGGCTACAACCAACTCACACAACGTTCCACAGAATCGTTCCGGGGCTGTCCTGTTCGCCCATGGGAAAAGTCCGGGTGGATGTGTCCTTCGGAGGACGTGATAATTACCGGGTGGAAAATATTCTGTTCGAGGTGGTGGATCTAGACAGTCCTTATCATGCACTGCTGGGGAGACCGACATTGGCGGCATTTATGGCCTCCACTCATACGGCGTATCTCAAGATGAAGATGCCGGCACCTCGTGGATGATACGTCTCCAACGTATCTATAATTTCTGATGTTCCATGCTAGTTTTATGACAATACCTACATGTTTTGCTCACACTTTATAATGATTTCATGCATTTTTCGGAACTAACCTATTAACAAGATGCCGAAGTGCGAGTTCCTGTTTTCTGTTTTTGGTTCCAGAAAGGCTGTTCGGGCAATATTCTCGGAATTCGAGGAAACAAAGGCCAAACATCATATTTCACCGAGACGGACCAGGACACCGAAGGGGAGCGGAGAGGAGGCCAGGGCCCCAGGACCATAGGCGGCGCGGCCGGAGGGGCACGCCAGCCTATGAGGAGGGAGCCCCCTGGCCCCTCCGACTCCGCCTCTTCGGCTATTTAACCCCTCGTGACCTAAAAACTCGACACCAATTGACGAAACTCCAGAAAGACTCCAGGGACGCCGCCGCCATTGCGAAACTCCGTTTCGGGGGACAGAAGTCTCTGTTCCGGCACGCCGCCGGGGGGAATTGCCCCCAGTCATCTCCATCGACACCACCGTGATCTTCATCGCCGTTGCTGTCTCCCATGATGAGGATGGAGTAGTTCTCCCCCGAGGCTGAGGGCTCTACCGGTAGCTATGTGGTTCATCTCTCTCTCCCATGTGATCTTTATGTGATCATGAGCTTTGTATCACTATTAATCTATGTGCTACTCTAGTGATGTTATTAAAGTAGTCTATTCCTCCTTCATGATGTAACATTGACAGTGTGTGCATCATGTAGTACTTGGCGTAGGTTATGATTGTAATCTCTTGTAGATTATGAAGTTAACTATTACTATGCACTCTAGAGGTTACTTTAATATGAACTCCGGAATTACTCTCCACGGTGTGACGGTGACAGTGTGTGCATCGTGTGTGATTCCTTTATGACGTTGTGGAGCTTGTTTACTCCGGCTTGAGGGTGCTCTCGTAGCCCTACACAATGAATGGTGTTTGTTATCCAACAAAAGAGTGTTTGAAAGTAGCACAAGTGAAAAGAAGTTATTTATTTATTTGATCATTGTTGAGAGTGTCCACTAGTGAAAGTATGATCCCTAGGCCTTGTTTCCAAATATCGAATCACCGTTTATTTACTGTTCTACTGCATGTTTACTTGCTGCCATAGTTATTTCAGATTGCTATTACCACTCATATTCATCCATATCACTTGCATCTTACTATCTCTTCGCCGAACTAGTGCACCTATACATCGACAAGTGTATTAGGTGTGTTGGGGACACAAGAGACTTCTTGTATCGTAATTGCAGGGTTGCTTGAGAGGGATATCTTTGACCTCTACCTCCCTGAGTTCGATAAACCTTAGGTGATTCACTAAAGGGAAACTTGCTGCTGTTCTACAAACCTTTGCTCTTGGAGGCCCAACAGTACGGGAATAGAAGCGTGCGTAGACATCAAGCTATTTTAAATTCTTGCCGGGAGGTAAGGTAAAAGGTATTCACATCTTCCGACTACTAAGCTATTTCCTAGCATTGTTGCCGGTGTGTGAGTTCTCGAAGCTATTTCCTTTAGATCTGCAATTGCATCTTTTTGTTTCTTGTTTTTATTTTTCACTAGTTAGGCATAATGGAAAACAACAGTGAGCTTTTAATCTATTTCCTGAGTTAAGACATGAATCATTTGATGCGAAAATTAAAAAACCTATGGAACCTTATTTGCATGATAGTAGCAATGTTATTAGTATGAACGCAATTACTGCTAATGCTATGGAGAAGTCTAAGCTTGGGGAAGCTAGTTTTGTGATCTTTTTAGCTTCCCATCTTTAGGGGAGAAAATTTGCTCTGATAATGCTTTATCTCCCATATGCGATAACTCTAATGATGCTTCTGATAATTTAAATCCACCTACTGAAAGTATTCCCTTGAAGATACCTATGAAAATTGTTGAACTTGCTATGAACAATTGCTATTTTGGAGATGGGACTATCCATCCTAGTGATCATTTACTCTTTATACATGAATTATGCGAGTTGTTCGAGAGTGCAGGTATTTCAAAGGACCAAGTTAAGAGGAAGCTATTCTCAATGTCTCTGAAGGGCAGAGCCGCAGAATAGTATAAGATGCTGAAGAATGGTCGATCTATTTGTTGGGAGGAAATTATACCTCTCTTTTATTCTAAATTTTATCCTCCTCATGAAGTGCATATTGATAGGAATTACATTTATAACTTTTATCCTCGTGATGGAGAGAGTATTTCCCAAGCATGGGGAGATTGAAGTCACTAATGCTCAAATGTCCCATTCATGAGCTCCCCCGTAATGTTATTGTTAATAATTTTTATGCAAGACTTTCAGGACACCACAAGGACTATCTAGATGCTTGTTTGGAGGGATCTTTCACAAGCAAGGAGGTTGAAACTAGATGGGATCTTCTTTAAAGAATTCAAAGCAATACCGAAGATTGGGAAAACGACAAAGGTAAAGAATTAGGTATAAACTACGAGTATGATTGCATTAAGTCTTTCGCTCAAACCGCTGATTTTCAAGAGTTTAGTGCTAAATATGGTCTTGATCCTCAAATCATGGTCGATCGCTATAGAGCCTTTGCTTCTCATATTAATGTTCCTAAAGAAATTTGGTACATGTATTATGAACCTTTTAAAGACACGTGCATGGAAAATGAAATTGTTGTTAATGATTGCAATGAACATGCTCAAACTTCTGAGAATGTTATTTCCTATAAGCATGTTAATTTTTGTGGAGTTCATAGACCTTGTGAAAAGAATAAAATTGAAGAAGAATATTGTATCCATCAGAGGAATGAAAAAACTAGAAAGTGGACTAGGGCTCTAGATGATCTTGGTGAAAAAGTTTGTGCCCTCTATCCTTTTATTTGTGAACTTTGCCATAGAGTGGGTCATTTTAATTTTCAATGCTCCTCCAATGATAATTCGAACCCCATGAGTGCTGCAAATTTGTATTGTGATGATGAAATCACTCCTAATCAGCATGATGAACTTACATTATTTTTGGAGTGTGAAGAGTTATTGAGAAAAACTTCTTTGGTGGATATGAGTGCTCTTGATACTAAAAGTGTCCTGCATGAGTGTCTTTCTTATTGCATTGACAATTTCTACACAAATACTTACATACAAAATATTTTAGAAGATGACACTTTGCCAAAATATGATAGGACCGTTGTGTGTTTTGAACTTATTAATGAAAAGGAGGAATCCTCCCAAGTTTCTTCCATTGTTTCTGGAAATAAATCAGGTTATGTGGAGAAGCCTCCTTCAAGCCTCTTCCTCCTAAAGAAGGGAACGAGGAGAAGGAAAAGAAGAAGAAGAAGGGAAAGAAGAAGAAGAAGAAGAAGAAGAAGAAGAGGGGGAATAAAAAGAAAGAGGTAACGGCATATCCCCGCGTTTATGAGATAACGATAGGTAACCGTAAGTATGTTGCTCCTAATGATTATTATGATAATTAATCTGAGTACAATGATCTTCCTATGCCCTTTACCTATATTAGTGATTATGATTTAGAAGAGCACACTACTTTTGATATTGAAAATCTCTGGGAAACTAATTCTGAAAATGAGGATGTTAATAACTGCCATAGTATTAATACTATCCATGTTTCTTCCCATGACGATATAGAAAGCCCTAAGCTTGGGGAAGCTTGTTTTGATGAGCATGATATTTTTAGTCCCCCAAGCATGGGGGAGAAAATTTACTTCGATGATATTTTACCTCCTATATATGATGATTACAATGATGACTATAATATTTTCATTCCACCTACTATTGAGGAGAAAATTAATTATGACTACAATATGCCTCCTATATATGATGATTATGGTGATGAGAATAATAATGATAGCTATTTTATTGAATTTGCTCCCACTACAATTAATAGTAAAGACTATGCTTATGTGGAGAGTAATAATTTTATGCATGTAGCTCATGATAAGAATGTGTCATGTGATAGTTATATTGTCGAGTTTGTTCATGATGCTACTGAAAGTTATTATGAGAGAGGGAAACATGGTTATATGCATCTTAATAATATTAAGTTTCCCCTCTTTGTGTTGAGAATTTTGAAATTGTGCTTGTGTTGCCTTTCTATGCTTGTTGCTTTGTGCTTACATAACTTGTTTATTTACAAGATTCCTTTTCATAGGAAGTGGGTTAGACTTAAGTTTGTTTCATACTTGCTTTTTGATGCTCTCTTTGCTTCAACTCTTATTTCTTGCGAGTGCATCATTAAAATTGCTGAGCCCATCTTAATGGCTATAAAGAAAGCACTTCTTGGGAGATAACCCATGTTTTTATTTTGCTACTGTTTTGTTGTGTCTTGGAAGGTGTTACTACTGTAGCAACCTCTCCTTATCTTTATTTTATTGCATTGTTGTGCCAAGTAAAGTCTTTGATAGTAAGGTTGATACTAGATTTGGATTGCTGCGCAAAAACAGATTTCTTGCTGTCACGAATTTGATTATAACTCTCTGTAGGAAACTCAGAAAAATCTGCCAATTTTCGTGTGTGATCCTCAGATATGTACGCAACTTTCATTCAATTTGAGCTTTTTCATCTGAGCAAGTTAAGTGCCTCTAAAAAATTCGTCTTTACGGACTGTTCTGTTTGTGAATTCTGCCTTTTTATTTCGCATTGCATCTTTTGCTATGTTGAATGGATTTCTTTGTTCCATTAACTTTCAGTAGCTTTGTGCAATGTCCAGAAGTGTTAAGAATGATTATGTCACCTCTGAATATGTGAATTTTTGATTATGCACTAGCCCTCTAATGAGTTTGTTTTGAGTTTGGTGTGGAGGAAGTTTTCAAGGATCAAGAGAGGAGGATGATATAATATGGTCAAGAAGAGTGAAAATTCTAAGCTTGGGGATGCCCCCGTGGTTCATCCCTGCATATTTCAAGAAGACTCAAGCGTCTAAGCTTGGGGATGCCCAAGGCATCGCCTTCTTCATCAACAACTTATCAGGTCACCTCTAGTGAAACTATATTTTTATTCCGTCACATCTTATGTGCTTTACTTGGAGCGTCTGTGTGCTTTTTATTTTTGTTTGTGTTTGAATAAATTCGGATCCTAGGAATCCATGTGTGGGAGAGAGACACGCTCCGCTTTTCATATGAACACTTGTGTCCTTCGTTTTACTTTAATATTCATGGCTAAAGTTGAAAGCTGCTTCATTGCTATTTGGTTGGAACAGAAAATGCTTCATGTGGTAATTGGTATATTGTCTTGAATAATTTGATACTTGTCCTTCGTTTTAAAAACTATTGTGGTATTGAATATGTAGCTTACGTAGCTTATGTGTCTTATTTCTTAAAAATTAAGCCAATTATTATTCTCATATGAGATTGAGGATATATGTCCAAAACTGAAACTTCCACCATCAATCATGGCTTTAGTTAGCGGCCCAATGTTCTTCTCTAACAATATGCATGCTCCAACCATTAAGGTGGTAGATCTCTCTTACTTCAGACAAGACGGACATGCATAGCAACTCACATGATATTCAACAAAGAATAGTTGATGGCGTCCCCGAAGCATGGTTATCGCACAACAAGCAACTTAATAAGAGATAAAGTGCATAAGTACATATTCAATACCACAATAGTTTTTAAGCTATTTGTCCCATGAGCTATATATTGCAAAGGTGAATGATGGAATTTTAAAGGTAGCACTCAAGCAATTTACTTTGGAATGGCGGAGAAATACCATGTAGTAGGTAGATATGGTGGACACAAATGGCATAGTGGTTGGCTCAAGGATTTTGGATGCATGAGAAGTATTCCTCTCGATACAAGGTTTAGGCTAGCAAGGTTATTTGAAACAAACACAAGGATGAACGGTGCAGCAAAACTCACATAAAAGACATATTGTAAACATTATAAGACTCTACACCGTCTTCCTTGTTGTTCAAAACTCAATACTAGATATTATCTAGACTCTAGAGAAACCAAATATGCAAACCAAATTTTAGCAAGCTCTAAGTGTTTCTTCATTAATGGGTGCAAAGTATATGATGCAAGAGCTTAAACATGAGCACAACAATTGCCAAGTATCAAATTATTCAAGACATTTTAGAGTTACTACATGTAGCATTTTCCAATTCCAACCATATAACAATTTAACGAAGAAGAAACTTCGCCATGAATACTATGAGTAGAGCCTAAGGACATATTTGTCCATATGCTACAGCGGAGCGTGTCTCTCTCCCACATAGTGAATGCTAGAATCATAACGGAATAAAAATATAGTTTCAGGGGAGGAACCTGATAATGTTGTCGATGAAGAAGGGGATGCCTTGGGCATCCCCAAGCTTAGACGCTTGAGTCTTCTTAGAATATGCAGGGTGAACCAGGGGCATCCCCAAGCTTAGAGCTCACTCTCCTTGATCATATTATATCATACTCTCTCTTGATCCTTGAAAACTTCCTCCACACCACTCGAAACAACTCATTAGAGGGTTAGTGCACAATAATTAACATGTTCAGAGGTGACACAATCATTCTTAACACTTCTGGACATTGCATAAAGCTACTGGACATTAATGGATCAAATAAATTCATCCAACATAGCAAAAGAGGCAATGCGAAATAAAAGGCAGAATCTGTCAAAACAGAACAGTCCGTAAAGATGGATTTTATTAGGGCACCAGACTTGCTCAAATGAAAATGCCTAAATTGAATGAAAGTTGCGTACATATCTGAGGATCACTCACGTAAATTGGCTTAATTTTCTGAGTTGCCTACAGAGAATTAGACCCAGATTCGTGACAGCAAAGAAATCTGTTTCTGCGCAGTAATCCAAATCTAGTATTTACTTTACTATCAAAGACTTTACTTGGCACAACAAAACATAAAACTAAGATAAGGAGAGGTTGATACAGTAGTAAACAACTTCCAAGACTCAAATTCAAAACAAAAATACTGTAGTAAAAACATGGGTTGTCTCCCACAAGCGCTTTTCTTTAACGCCTTTCAGCTAGGCGCAGAAAGTGTATCTCAAGTGTTATCGAGAGATGAAGCATCAACATCATAACCAGGGGTGTTGGGAGTTTTCTCAACTATGCATTGTATATTATCTATGTAAGTTTCAGAGGCTCCCTTTTCATTAGTCTTAGGCTTGCTATTCTCATCAAACAAATTTTCAGGGACAAGCCAAGCATAATTATTTTCTAGTGCCTCGCACATTCCTAAGAGTTTGCATGGTATTGAGGTTTTAATATCCCCCTCATAATTAACTTGATTAGTATACTTTTGTCTATCTTTTTCCATTTTTTCAAGGGTACTGGCAAAATTGGTATAAGAGCCTAGCATATTATATTTAGTGAAGACTTTTCTAGCTTCTCTTGCTACTCCCCCAAATTCTTTAAGAAGGGTTTCTAATACAAAATCTTTCTTTTCCCCTTCTTCCATATCACCAAGCGTGAGAAACATGTGTTGGATTATAGGATTAATATTAACAAATTTAGTTTCCAACATGTGAACTAAAGAAGCAACAGCAGTTTCATAAGTAGGAGCAAGTTCTACCAAGTGTCTATCTTCAAAATCTTCAGTGGTACTAACATGAGTGAAAAAATCTTCTATATTATCCTTCCCAATTATAGACCCACGTCCTACCGGTATGTCTTTTAGAGTGTACTTAGGAGGAAACATGATGAAATAAACTAAAATAAAGTAAATGCAAGTAACTAATTTTTTTGTGTTTTGATATAACGAACAAGATAGCAAATAAAGTAAAGCTAGCAACTAATTTTTTTTGTGTTTTGATATAATGCAGCAAACAAAGTAGTAAATAAAATAAAGCAAGACAAAAACAAAGTAAAGAGGTTGGGAAGTGGAGACTCCCCTTGCGGTGTGTCTTGATCTCCCCGCAACGGCGCGGAAAAGAGCTTGATGGCGTGTAACTCACATGTTCGTTGGGAACCCCAAGAGGAAGGTATGATGTGCACAGCAGAAAGTTTTCCCTCAGAAAGAAACCAAGGTTTATCGAACCAGGAGGAGCCAGAAGCACGTTGAAGGTTGATGGCGGATGTAGCGGCGCAACACCGGAGATTCCGGCGCCAACGTGGAACCTGCACAACACAACCAAAGTACTTTGCCCCAACGAAACAGTGAGGTTGTCAATCTCACCGGCTTGCTGTAGCAAAGGATTAACCGTATTGTGTGGAAGATGATTGTTTGCAAGAAAACAGTAAAGAACAAGTATTGCAGCAGATTTGTATTTCAGTATAAAAGAATGGACCGGGGTCCACAATTCACTAGAGGTGTCTCTCCCATAAGATAAAAGCATGTTGGGTGAACAAATTACAGTCGGGCAATTGACAAATAGAGAGGGCATTACAATGCACATACATGTCATGATAAGTACAGTGAGACTTAATTGGGCATTACGACAAAGTACATAGACCGCCATCCAACTGCATCTATGCCTAAAAAGTCCACTTTCAGGTTATCATCCGAACCCTTCAGTATTAAGTTGCAAAGCAACAGACAATTGCATTAAGTATTGCGTAATGTAATCAATAACTACATCCTCGGACATAGCATCAATGTTTTATCCCTAGTGGCAACAGCACATCCATAACCTTAGGGGTTTCTGTCACTCCCCACACGGAGACATGAACCCACTATCGAGCATAAATACTCCCTCTTGGAGTTACTAGCATCAACTTGGCGAGCCTCTACTAATAACGGAGAGCATGCAAGATCATAAACAACACATAGGTAATAACTTGATAATTAACATAACATGGTATTCTCTATCCATCGGATCCCGACAAACACAACATATAGTATTAGGATAGATGATCTTGATCATGTTAGGCAGCTCACAAGATCCAACAATGAAGCACAATGAGGAAGACAACCATCTAGCTACTGCTATGGACCCATAGTCCAGGGTGAACTACTCACTCATCACTCCGGAGGCGACCATGGCGGTGAAGAGTCCTCCGGAGATGAATCCCCTCTCGGCAGTGCCGGAGGAGATCTCCGAATCCCAGAGATGGGATTGGCGGTGGCGTCTCTGAAGGTTTTCCGTGTGCTCTCGTCTTGGGGTTTCGCGACGGAGGCTTTAAGTAGGCGGAAGGGCAACATGGGGGCCACACGAGGGCCCACACCATAGGTCGGCGCGGCCAGGGCAGCGCCGCCCTATGGTGGCGGCGCCGTGGCCTTCGACTCCTCTTCGGTCTTGGAAGCTTCGTGGCAAAATAGGACCAGGCGTTGATTTCGTCCAATTCGAGAATATTTCATTACTAGGATTTCTGAAACCAAAACAGCAGAAAACAACTGGCTCTTCGGCATCTTGTTAATAGGTTAGTTCCAGAAAATGCACGAATATGACATAAAATGTGCATAAAACATGTAGATATCATCAATAATGTGGCATGGAACATAAGAAATTATCGATACGTCGGAGACGTATCAAAACTCCGCAAAGGTGATTTCAGGAATTAAGGTTGTTTTGTAAATAGGTTATTTTGGCTACTTTATCCAAGTGTTAGGATTGTTTAGCCGAAACTTTTTTGTTCGGTAGGTACATGTATATGTACTTTTACAGTGTTAATGCCGTTGGCAAATTTGGAGGGAGCAAATCTTAATTGCCCGTTTGGATGTATGTGTACTCGTTGGTGAGCAAATCATTTGAGTGATCAACTCATGTTGCAGGTTTTGCTAAACCTGTTGTATGCGCAACTTTGCTTTCAACCGATGTATGTTTCGACAGTCACTCCCGAATATTTCGGGTGCAGTGATTCTGCCGATGAGCCCATTGTTCTTTGATATTTCCATAAGTAAAATATCGAACGTGGGCTGTGTTTATATGTATTTCCGAACTCTTGCTATTTACGGCACTCGTAGAGGCATCTATAGCAGAGGGAAGGATTAACGTCCTTGTTTGCTTTGCATCTTTTAGCACTCGTAGAGGCTTTTCTTTTGAAGCACGATCTTCTGCCGCGTACTACGTTGCATGGTGATGCGGCTTAGACGTTTTGAATGACTGCAATGCTTAACAAGGGATCGAAACTTAAGTTCTCAGTAATAAGGTAAGGACGAGACTAAAGGGCGAAAAAAGGAAGGCCCTGTTTAAAATAAAGGGAAAAAAATTAAACGCTAGTAAATTGCTTAAGCAAGGAAGGGGTTCTTCTCATCTTCTTACTTTTTCACCACGTTAGTGGTTGCTGCAGCGGTGTTGATTTCGCCAGGGGCCTGGACAATGGTTGTCAGCGTCTTGCTGTCTCCTATGTCTTCTGTGCCATCAACAGTCGAAACTTTTGCTGCCGAAGCTTTTGCTGCCGAAGCTTCTAGAGCAAGGTCGACTGGCTTCTTCTTGGTTTCCCTGACATGTTTTTCCTCCTTGATTTCACGTACTGATAACTTGGGCGGAGGGTCGACAATTTCTTGTTGTAACCCAAACTTCGCAGCAATCCTCTGAAAGTCGCGATCACAATTGTCCGAGCGTGAAAAACTTCCATAGACTGTGATGTTTGTCCCGTTGTTCCCAGGCATTTTGCTTGAGGTATGCGTAGTGCGGTACAGCCATGAACTTGGCATAAGCTGGTCTCCCGAGTATAGCGTGATACTGTGATTCCCAGTTCACTACTTCAAACTCGATCTTTTCCTTTCTGAAGTTGTCGGTTTTGCCAAAGACGACGTTCAGGTAAACTTTGCCAAGAGAGTACGCCGGTGAAGTTGGGAGGATCCCATGGAAGCAGGTATCTGTTTCTTCTAGCATCCTCATGGTGATCCCTATACTTTTGATTGTGTCGACGAATATCAGGTTTAGCCCACTTCCACCATCCATGAAAACTTTGCTTATCTTGAAACCCCCGATTTGTGCCTCGACTACTAGGGCAGCGTGTCCTGGTTTTGGTATGGTCATCGGGTGATCTACTCGACTGAACGTAATGTTCTGAGAGGACCACTCGACATACTCGGGGATGTTCGCCATGATACTTTCTGCCAAGTTAATCTCTCGGGTGAGCTTCTTCATTTCTCTTCTCGAGACACCTGTCCTGTGGATCATGCTCATCTGCCCACGTGGTGGTGGAAACGCCTCGTTGGGCTGATGAGGTTGAGCCTGCTGGACTTGATGCTGCGGTGGGGGTGGTGGTGGTGGTGGCATCTGCTGGCCTGCCTGCTGGATGAATTTGTGCATGTCAATGAACTGCCGACAGTCCCTGAGCAAGTGGCTTGACTTTGTTTTGCCGTCCTTAGAATCTACATACGAGTACAAGTAACATGGAGCATTGATCTGCTCAGCGTAGGGCAGTTCGGGAGTCCTTTGCTGCCGTGGTTTATAATTGCCACGGTTCCCAGAGTTGTTCCGATTACCGTCCTGTCGATCGTCTCTTCTATCGTCATATCGATCGTCCCGCCGATCGGAGTACCCTGCGGCTACCAGGTTGTTGTCGTCATAGCTGCGGTTCTTCCTTCTCTTGTGAGATCCCTTTGACCACCCGAGTCGTGCTTCGGCTGGTCATCATCTTAAATAAATCACTTGCGCGTTTTCGCACTTGTCGCCATCAGCCCGGTTGTTGGCGATTTCCATTAACTTGGTTATGGTTTTCGGCTTTTTGCGTCCGAGTTCTTCTATGTAGCTTTCACGTTGGATGCCATCGCTGAAGGCATCGATTGCTCTGTCGACAGATACATCTTCGGCAGCGTTTAGGAGTTTGGTGAATCTCCCGATGTATGAGCGCATCGATTCCTTCTTTTTGCTGGCAATGCCGTAACTCTTCAATCCCGACGGGTCTTTTGTACGTTGCTTGGAAATTGGCAACGAAGGCATCTACTAGGTCGTCCCATGATTTGATGGAACCCTTCGGCAGACCCCTTAACCAGGCTCGCGCTGATATTTATCCTGGTGGTGTGCCGTTCTCCGGGTGGTTCCTTGGACGATGCTGTCGACACTGTCCTCTCCCAGTGCAGGCGTACAGGATGAACGGTGTGTCGCTTGAACCCAGCCCGTGCCTAGCGTCGCAATCCAAACAGTAGTATGAGGTCATCTCCGAAGATGCGGGATTGTCAGATCCAACCGACATGGAAGACGTTGAATGAGAAGCCGATGACGCAGACGAGTCCGTCAGACCAGCCGAAAGGTCGATTGATGACGACGCGCTTGGATCTGTTGGTCCGGAGGCGAGTGGCTCCAGCAGTCGAAGAATTCCTTCCGCGTTAACGTTGTAGTGGACGCTGCCGAAGGTCATCTCCATGTTTCCTTGTAGATCTGAGAAGGTTGAGCGAGAGGAATCGCTGTGCGGGTGAATTCATAGGAGCTGAATCGAATCGGGCTTCCCAGGTTGGCGATGACGGTGTCGATGGTTGCGATGACATGACGGATCTGCCGATGTCCGATCTTGTGCCGAGGTTCCCACAGCGGCGTTGTCGAGGTACTCCGGCAATGCCCTCCGATGGGGCTTAGGGTTGACGGAATCTGCAGGCTGATACGAGACATCGGTTCACGGACAAGCGGGGAGCGATTTACCCGGGTTCGGGGCCCTCGATGAGGTAAAACCCTTACGTCCTGCTGTCTGTTCTTGATTATGAAGATATTGGGTTACAATGGGGTGCCGAATAGTTCGGCTGAGATCTCGTCGAGAGGCTAAGTGCTGCGATGACCTAGCTCCAGCTTTTTGGTGGCTAAGATTGCTAAGATTGATTGTGTCCCTCGGCAGCCCCTCTCCTGGCCTTTATATAGGAGGCCAGGTCTCAAGAGGTCTAACTGAGTACGACTAGGTTTACAGTAGTTTGAAATCTAATCTTCCCTTATTCGGCCGCTTCTTTGTCTTGCCCGTCAAGGAATCTTCTGGTGCGCCATCCAGGTGGCCCGTCTGGCCTCCAAGTGTCTTCATGGGCCTCCAACTAGACAATATGGAATAGGGCAATGTCGGTTACCCAAAGGGTAATGCCCACGTCATCGTCAATCTTGTGGCAGGCAATAAAATGTGACATTTTAGAAAATCTGTCCACTACCAAAAATATAGAATCATGGCCTCACTTAGTATGCGGCAAACCTAACACAAAATCCCCTCCTCCCAAGGTGTAGTAGGTGCAGGTAAAGGAGTATACAAATCGTGAGGCTTCAGCTTGGACTTGGACTTGTTGCAAGTAATACATCTCTTCACATACCTCCACATCCACATCTTTGGCCAATAAAAGTGATCAACGAGCATGAGTAGCGTCTTCTCATGCCCAAAGTGACCCATCAAACCTCCGGCATGAGATTCCTGCAATAAGAGCAAACGCACAGACGATTCTGGAACACATAGTTTGTTAGCTCTAAACAAGAACCCATCATGTATGTGATATTTGTCCCATTATTTACCAAGAGCACATAAGAGATATGGTTCAGCAAAATCATGATCAGTAGCATACAAATCACATAGTATCTCTAAACCATGAATTTTAACATCAAGTTGAGTTAATAGCATATTCTTCCTAGATAGAGCATCAGCAACAATATTATCTTTTCCTTCTTATGCTTAATAATGTACGGAAAAGACTCAATGAACTCAACCCACTTAGCTAGACGCTTATGCAAAGTAGATTGGGCTTTCAGATATTGTAAGGCTTCATGATCAGAATGTATGATAAATTCTTTTGGCCACAAGTAATGTTGCCAAACCTCAAAACTCTAATTAAAGCATACAATTCTTTATCATATATAGGATAGTTCAACTTAGCACCAGACAGTTTCTCAGAAAAATATGCAATTGGACGTCCCTCTTGCATCAACACACCACCAATTCCAATACCACTAGCATCACATTCAATCTCGAATTGCTTATTGAAATCAGGAAGTGCTAGCAACAGTGCAGAAGTTAACAATCATTTTAATTCAGCAAATGCATGATCTTGGGCTGCGCCCCACTCAAAAACAACACCCTTTTAGTTAAGTCATTCAAAGGTGCAGCAATAGTACTAAAGTTGGACACAAATCTTCTATAAAACCCAGCTAGACCATGAAAACTTCTTACTTGACTCACATTCATGTGAGTAGGCAATTTTTTGAATTGCTTCAATTTTAGACACATCTATTTCTACTCCATGCTTAGAGACAACGTAACCCAGAAATATGACCTTATCTTTGCAAAATGTGCACTTCTCAAGATTACCATAGAGTTTATTATCACGCAACACTTGCAAAACATGTCGAATATGCATAGTATGATCAGATTCATTGCGGCTATAGATTAATATGTCATCAAAGTATAAAATCACAAATTTTCCAATAAAATCACGCAAATCATGGTTCATCAGTCTCATGAAAGTGCTAGGTGCATTAGTCAAACCAAAAGGCATTACTAACCACTCATATAAACCAAATTTTGTTTTAAAGGCTGTTTTCCACTCATCCCCTTCTTTCATCGTAATTTGATGATAACCACTACGCAAATCAATTTTAGAGAAAACAGAAGCACCACTCAATTCATCTAGCATATCCTCTAAACGGGGAATAGGATGACGATATCGAATAGTAATGTTGTTTATCGCTCTACAATCTACGCACATCGCCAAGTACCATCTTTCTTAGGAACTAGAATAACGAACAACACAAGGACTAAGGCTTATGCGAATATAACCTTTGTCGAGTAGCGCTTGTACTTGCTTATGTATTTCCTTCGTCTCTTCGGGATTGTTCTATATGGCGCCTATTGGGCAGCGAAGCTCCAGGAATCAAGTCAATTTGATGCTCAATACCTCGCAATGGTGGTAGTCCTGCGGGTACCTCCTCCAAGAAAAGTCGCGAATTCCTGTAAAACAATAGAAACACCAAGAGGAAGAGGGGTCATGTCGTTAGAAACCAAAACTGTACCCCTGTACAAAAGCACAAGAGGCATGGCCGTAGGATCCTCACTAAATTATCACATGTCTTCTTTGGTGGCTAATGAAACTAAGAATTCACTCGCTCACTTTTCTTTATATCACTCACAATGTTACAATTCTCTCGCCTATCTAGAGGTGCATCCTCCAAGTTGACTTCAATTTTCTGACGAGATTCATTGACAATCTGTTGTGGTGACATAGGCTGTAAGTTAATTTTCTTGCCCTTGTACTCCAAGTGATATGTATTGGCACGGCCATTGTGTTGCACATAACGGTCATAGAGCCAAGGCCGACCCAATAGTAGGTGACACACCGTCATAGGAACCACATCAAAATCAATGCAATCCTTATACGGTACAATTTCAAACTCAACACGCACCATGTGGTTTACCTTCATCTCACCATTGTCACTCAACCACTAAATATAGTATGGATGCGGGTGCGGTAGATACTTCAACTTCAGCTTGGTACACAACTCCTTGCTTGCTAAATTGCGACAACTCCCGCCATCAATAATGACCTTGCAAGCCTTGTCTGGACCAACTAAAGCCTTAGTTTGGAGAAATTGCAGCGCTGAGTAGATGCACTAGGCAACACATGAAGAGAACACTGCGACACAACAATGGTGCGAGCATCAGACGGATATGCATCTTCACCATCAGTGTCATAGCCATCATCTTCTAGAGCATTAGGATCAACATCATCTCCAGTCTCATACTCATTGCCCTCATTGATAGTCATGACTTTGCGGTTAGGACAATCCCTCTTGAAGTGACCCTTGCCACCACATGTATGACAAGCCATATCATGATTGCGCGCAGTAGACATGCTAGAACCACTCGTACTTGCAGCAGATTTGGACTTCTTTGTGTTAGACACATTGGAGACCGGCTTGCTACATGGAGTAGAGTAAGGTGCAGAGCGCGTCGATGGCGCCGGCGCCGCCGGTGAGGGCGCGCGTGGCGTGAAACGCCTAGCTCCCGTAGCACGTCCCTTAACATTTTCTTCGTCAGCCAACTGTGATTCAGCTTCTCTTGCATAATGTAACAATTGATTCATATTGGTGTAGCTGTAATGACAAACAATGCCTTTGATATCATACTTCAATCCATTGAGAAAACGCTGCATTGTCATCTCTAGAGACTCACAGACACGGCCACGCTGCATAAGCATCTCCATCTCCATGTAGTATCCACAGTCTTCACACCTTGTCTCAATAGGGTCAACTTATCATAGATCGTACGCAAATAATTAGTGGGCACAAAGCGAGAATTCATCGCCTCCTTCATAGCTCGCCATGTGACAATAGGTTGCTCACCATCCTCATGTCGATTACGAACAAGTGCATCCCACCAACGCAATGCATAGCCATCAAATTCGGAAGAAGCAAGCTTGATCTTCCTATCTTTAGTGTAGTTCGGATGTAAGCTCCATAACTTCTCAATCTTGAGCTCCCAAGTGAGAGTTTCTTTAATGTCAGCTCCTCCTTCAAACTTGGGTATGGAAAACTTGGGCTTACCCAATCCATCTTCCTCATCAAGTCCACGACCATGGCAGCCAAGTGGAGCCCAACCACGAGGATGGTCACCACGACCAGGTGCTTCATCGACATCTTCATGTTGTTGCTGCTGTTGATTTGTATGATTCTCAACAGACATTGTCAAAGTTCGAAGACTGCGCTGGATATCCGTCATTTGATCAGCCATTGTAGTGACGGTCTCATTAGTAGCATCCAGCTTTTGGTTGATCTCTTGGACCTGTCCCCTAAGCTCATCATCCTGAGTGCGGAATTCACGTCGCATCTCATTACGAAGAGCCTCATACTCCCTCCATGTCATGATATCTGCAGAATTCTTGTTTTCCTGGTTAACAAGTTTTTGATCACTAGCAGAGACATGGTTAGTAGATTAGTGCACTAAATCAAAATATATGGTGGTACTCTCACAACTCACTCAAACTGATAAGAAAAGGAAATCTTACCGCTCCAAAGTGAATTACTATTGCTTACCACTTGTAGTGACAACTAGTGCACGGATGTAGTGAAGCGAATATCAAGGGTATAAGAACAATTCACACGACAAAGCAGGATATATGTGGGGCTTTAGGTAGCTACCTATTTGCACCAATAACAAGCTCTAGCGCTGACCGTAGACAACCAATCATACTCACACAAGGCGATAAATGTGGCAATGCAACTATATGGATGAAAGGTTGCAATGTACTAGAGAGATGTTGGAGATATGTCCAAGAGACAATAATAAAGTGGTTATTATATATCTTTGTGTTTATGATAAATGTTTATATATCATGCTATAATTGTATTAACCGAAACATTGATACATGTGTGTTATGTAAACAACAAGGAGTCCTAGTAAGCCTCTTGTATAACTAGCTTTTTGATTAATAGATGATCATAGTTTCATGATCATGAACATTGGATGTTATTAATAACAAGGTTATGTCATTATGTGAATGATGTAATGGACACACCAAATTAAGCGTAGCATAAGATCACGTCATTAAGTTATTTGCTATAAGCTTTCGATTCATAGTTACCTAGTCCTTCGACCATGAGATCATGTAAATCACTTATACCGGAAAGGTACTTTGATTACATCAAACGCCACTGCGTAAATGGGTGGTTATAAAGGTGGGATTAAGTATCAGTATAAATTGAGGCATATGGATCAACGGTGGGATTTGTCCATCCCGATGACGGATAGATATACTCTGGCCCTCTCAGGTGGAATGTCATCTAATTAGCTTGCAAGCATATGAATGGTTCATAAGAGACCACATACACGTTACGAGTAAGAGTACTTGTCAGGAGACGAGGTTGAACAAGGTATAGAGATACCGATGATGAAACCTTGGACAAGTAAAATATCGCGTGACAAAGGGAATCGGTATCGTACGTGAATGGTTCATTCGATCACTAAGTCATCGTTGAATATGTGGGAGCCATTATGGATCTCCAGATCCCGCTATTGGTTATTGGTCGGAGAGAGGTCTCAACCATGTCTGCATAGTTCGCGAACCGTAGGGGTGACACACTTAAGGTTTGATATCGTTTAAGTAGATATGGAATGGAATGGAGTTCGAAGTTTTGTTCGGAGTCTCGGATGGGATCCAGGACATCATGAGGAGTTCGGAATGGTGGGAGAATAAGATTCATATATTGGAAGTCATTTTATAAGTTTGAAAATGATCCAGTGCATTTATGGAAGGTTCTAGAAGGTTCTAGAAAAGTCCGGAAGAAATCACTATGGAAGCGGCCAACCCTAAGGGGGAGGAGTCCCAGGTGGACTCCCCCATGGTGGCCGGTCACCCCCTTCCAAGGGAAGGTGGGAATCCCACCTTGAGTGGGAGTCCCTCCTTGGGTAGGTTTCCCACCATATGGAAGTTTTTGGGTTGGGGTCTTATTGGAAGACTTGTAGTCCAACACTTGGGTGTTCCACCTATATAATGAGGAGCAAGGAGGGAGGGCCGGCCACCCCAAGACCACAAGTTGGCGGCAACCTATAGTGGCCGGCGCCCCCCTCTCCCAAACCCTAGCCACCCCTCCTCCACCACCTCTCCGCATACGCTTAGCGAAGCTCCGCTGGAGATCTCCATCGACACAGCCACCCGCGTCGTGCTCTGGGATTCAGGAGGATCCACTACTTCTGCTGCCCGCTAGAACGGGGAGAAGGAAGTCATCTTCATCAACACCGAACGTGTGACCGAGTACGGAGGTGCTGCCCGATTGTGGCACCGTCAAGATCTTTTATGCGCTTTTGAAAGCGGCAAGTGATCATCTTCTGCAACAACGAGATCTAATCTCGTAGGCTTTGGAAATCTTCAAGGGTTAGTTTCGTTCATCCCCTCGTTGACATAGGCATCCCCAATGGGCCGGCCGAAGATGGCACCCGGGGTTTACTGAAGGCCCACGACTCGATGAATATGGAGATTTGGAAGCCCAAGTTAGTACTAAGGAAAGATAGAGCTGTACTAGGAAATATAGACTTGTAATTTTACGGGACGGGTTAGAAACCCTCCCGGACTCGTAACTTTTTATTACGATCCCTCGGCTCCGCACTCCTATAAAAAGTCGGACAAGATGATCGATTCATTGTTCACGCAACCCTAGTTTTCATAATCGTCGAGTACTTTTTGGCTGAAACCTTCGAGATCTACTTGCCCTCTACTTCCAACTAAAACCCTAGTCTACAACCTGTAGGCATTGATAAGTTAATCCCTTGTCAATTGGCGCCGTGTGTGGGAATTAGGCAAGGGGCTGATCTCGATGGCACGTTCAAGATCGTCGACCAGCTGCGCCCCACAAGCATGGGCAGAGGTAAACAGATCGAAACTGGTCTAGTCGATTTTGTTCCTCACCCACCCTCCCGTTTGGATGGATATGCTTATCTGGATGAGCCTATGGAGATGACATTCGGCAAGTTCCAATTCCGCGTCGAGAAGGAAGGATCATATCGTCTCAAAATTCCGATCTCGTCGGGATTATCGGCGGTCGATCCCGATTCTTCGGATTCAGCATCGTCAACCGAGTCAGGCGAAGAAGAGATTTCGTCGCCACGCTTCATCAGCACCAGGGCAAGTGAAAAACTCGCCAAGATCTTCAGCGACATGTCTTTCGAGTCATCTGCAGACTCCGATATAAGCGATGACTCGAGCAACATCGACAGCTTCAACTTCATCGACAGATCCATTACTGTTGGAAAGGTCTTCACCAATCTCAATGATGGTGTCACCAAACCCGACAAAGTTCAAAATCCAAAATATCATCAGATCTATGCAATTGGAGAACCAAGTCGCCCAGGGAGGAGACGTCAGAAAACTTCGACGATGCGGGAAATCCGTATGTTGATCCTGCAGATCTCACGCGAGGTTTGGGAACAAAATATATCGGACTAGGAACACGAGAGATGGTGCGATTTCCACTGGCAGTGTGGGATCGAGTTGCAAGAACTATTGATGGTACAGAACCAATGACCATTACGGCGACACCTAAGGAGTTACAAGCATATCAATATAGGCTTGCACGTACTAGAAGGGAGCTCGAGAAGCAGAAAATCGAGTTGGACCGGAGCGGGAAGCGCCCGCATCAAGCGGCGAAGGGTAGATTTAGGCGAAATTCAAGAACTTAGGAGATAGTCATAGAGAAGCTTGAAGGAGAGCAAGATCTCGGCTGCAAAATATACCTGAAGCAGAGAGAGAATCTAGTTCAAAACCTCGACATGTCTTTTATGTCAATCGACACGAGGGGGAATATCATTCCCAAAACACCGGAAGCTGGATACATGGCAACGCAAGCTTTCATCTTAGCGTCCAAGCCACCTCCGGGAGATCCAAGAGAAGCGCTGTATAACATGGCCATGGCAGGATGCGGAGCCATGGGAGCAGCATTCGCAACTACACCTCCCGAAGGAGCTGCAAGGCAAAATAGTCCACGACCTACGCAGAGCGGGATCCCCGAGAGCAAGCGGGGTAAGAATACGAGTGACTCGAGCGGGGTGGATAGAGCGCGACGGGATAGAAGGGAAGATCAGCGTTCACGAAGTTGATGAAGAAGATATGTGTGGACTCCGTGCTTCGGAAGTTCGAAAACTCGAGTCCTGTCAGGATTTAAGTTACTCGACAATTTCAAAAAAATTGATGGTCTACAAGATCCCGAGGATTGGCTAGTGGATTATCTCGAGACGGTGAAGTTGATAGGTGGAACCAAAGCGACAGCCAAGCAGAGCATTCAAGTACACTTGAGCGGAGCCGCATGATCTTGGATAAAGAAGCTTCCTCCAGGTTCCATCGACAGCTGGGATAGTTTTGAGGATGTGTTCGTCAAGAATTTCCGATCTACTTGCAAAAAACCAGCATCACTAGAAGAGTTGAGATCATGTCGACAAAGCACGATGAATCAATGAGAAAATACATCCAAAGGTGGAACATCATTAAAAACTCGGCAGAGAATATATCTGACGAGAGAGCAATAGATGCGTTTGTGGCAGGAATTCGACGAGGAGATTTGTCGAGACTTGGGAGAACCAACCCAAGGACAGTGTCAGCATTGATGGAGATAGCAAACAGATGGGCAGATGGAGAAGATGCTGTTCACAATAAACGACACAGGTCACCAGAGGAGGACCGCAGTCAAAATTTCCAAAATAGACGATGATTTTCTCGGCAATTTTTGAGTTATGACGCTCCTGGCCAAATATCAGCTGGTTTCCGAGGAAATACTGGGGGAAACAGTCAAGATAATTATCAAAGGAGTAGCGAGCAGCGAGACGACAATAGAGATGATTCCCGCAATAACAGGCAAAATAGTGGACCAAGGTTTCAGAGACCTTTCATATCACCCGAGGATATGATGAACGGGCCATGTCAGATGCATTTCTATCTCGACCGTAATGGGAAGAGGCAGTCAGGACATCTGCAGAAGGACTATCAAATTTTCAAGCAATGTTGAGGTTGCGGGCTAGCCAATGCTCAAACAACAAATAGAAACCCCCAAGGGCCCAGGAGTGAGATCCACTGCCACCTCCTCCCGCACGGCACCAGCTCAGAATAGCAGCAGCACCACACCCACCCCCATATGTTGATCCTAACTCCAACGGCGCGGTCTCGATGATTGAGAAAGCTAGGCCGTCTAATAGGGCTCAGAAAGTAATCTCACGACAAGTGTTCATGGCAGAAGATGCCTCCACCAATGATTGAGTACCTAAATTGGTGGGACAGGACATTGGCTTCACAATTGCGGATCACCCAGCAAGTTCCTTGACCAGCAGTCATCACTTATCTTACCAGCGGTGATCGCAGGATTCGATGTATCTCGAGTATTCATAGATGGGGGCAGCAGTCTAAACCTTATGTATGCAGATACACTAAGGAAGATGAACATATCCCTAGCAAATCTAAAACCAACTGACACACGTTTCCATGGAATCTCGCCAGAGAAGCCGAGTTATCCGTTGCGGAGGATCAATCTCGACGTTCAGTTTGGGACCCGAGAAAACTACAGGATAGAAAGGCTGGAGTTTGAAGTTGTGGATTTCCCGTCGCAATATCACGCTTTGTTGGGACGACCAGCATATGCCAGAGGGACCTGTTATGGAGGTTACCTGGACCTAAGGGACCAATCACAGTCAAAGGAAGTTTCGCGTTAGCTGATAAATGCGACAAGGATTTCATCGACTGTCAGAAACTTTCGGGATGCAAGCAGAGTATATGGCGTCAAAACTCACAACTGATTATGATGTGTTGCCAGATGTAGGAAGGCCTCTCAGGGAGCCAACCTTTAACACTACGAAAGATTCCAAGGAGGTGCAAATTCACCGTGGATCCAAAAGCAGACGTCCATTGCAACGAGACATGGACCTCGCATAGGAAGCGCGCTCGTCGGGTTCCTCCGTGAGCAGTGGAAAATCTTCGCATGGTGTCCAGTGACATGCAGAGTACCCAGGGAACTTGCGAGCACCACCTAAATTTGGATCCAATAGCGAGACCAATCAAACAACCTTTGCGGCGTTTTGGAACAAACTGCAAAGCCTTTGTCGAGAGATTAATCGTCGAGAGGCTGGTTTATCAAAGAACTACATACGAGGCTACGTGGGTAGCTAATCCATGGTCCCGAAGAAAAACACGAAAGTCCTTCGCATGTGTGTCGACTACGTGTCTCAATAAACTTTGTCCAGGATCACTTTCCCTCAAGGATCGATCAAATCATCGACTCCACGGCAGGATGTGAACGTCTTTCCTTCCTGGACGCATACTCTTGTTATAACCAGATCATATTAAAAGAAGATGATGAAGTCAAGACAGCGTTCATAACACCTTATGGCGTGTTTTGCTACAGAACAATGCCTTTTGGTCTGAAAAACGCGGGAGCAACATATCAACGGATGATGCAAAAGTGCTTGGCAACACAGATTGGGAAAAACGTGCAAGTGTACATTGACGATGTCGTCATAACATCAAAAAAGGGGACAACATTGATCGAAGATTTAAAGGAAACTTTCGACAACCTTGACAAGTTTTGCCTCAAACTGAACCCGACGAAGTGTTCTTTCGGCGTCCCTGCAGGAGAACTTCTCGGGTTCATAGTCTTACCAAGAGGAATTGAGGCCAATCCAGAAAAAATCCAAGCTATTGTAACAATGAGGAAGCCAACAAAGTTAAAAGAAATACAACAATTAACTGGGCGAGTCGCAGCTTTAATCAGATTCGTCGCCAGGCTGGGAGAAAAGGCGTTGCCGTTTTATGCTTTGATTAAGCAAGGAGAGAAGTTTCAGTGGAACGAAGAGGCGGACAAAGCTTTCGAGGATCTCAAACGTACAATCTCGACACCACCAATCTTTGTGGCACCCAAGGAGAAGGAACCCCTCTTGCTATACATTGCAGCCACACCTCAGGTGGTAAGCACAACACTTGTAGTCGAAAGGGAGGAACAAGGAAAACTCCATGGAGTACAGAGGCCGGTATATTTCATCAGTGAAGTATTGTCGCCTTCAAAACAGCGGTACCCGCAGTACCAGAAGTTAGCATATGGAGTGTTTACAACAGCAAGAAAGTTGCGACACTATTTTTCGGCACATCCGATAATAGTGGTCAATGAGGCGCCTTTATCCAATATATTAAACAATCCAGAAGCTACGGGTGTCTCCCTTTGGGGAATAGAGCTTTCCCCTCGGGACATCACGTATGAAAAAAGAAAAGCAATAAAGTTGCAAATTTTACCATACTTCATCGCAGAGTGGATGGAGTTACAAAATACGGGACCCCCGGATTTATCGAGAACCTGGACTATTAATTTCGACGGGTCCAAGAGATTAGAGGGAGCTGGAGCAGGTGTGATACTAATATCACCTGAAGGCGACAAATTGAAGTATGTCTTACGGATGACGTTTCCAAACGCGTCTAACAATGAGGCGAATATGAAGCTCTACATGGGATGAAGATGGCGAAGGCTTGTGGCGCAACTCGACTAAAAATCTTTGGCGACTCACAATTGGTGGCTCAGCAGGTCATGAATCAATGTGATGCGTCAATGAAAGTATGATAGCAACAAGGAAGTGTATAACTGGAGAAGCTGTTTGATGGATGCGAGGTAAATCGCATCAGCAGGCTAAGTAATGATGAAGCCGATGTTCTTGCAAACATTGGGTCGCAGTGTCTCGCGATTCCACAGGCGTGTTCTGGGAGGAGATAGGAGAGAGATCTACAAAGCCGAAGAAACAAAGAAAAAGGAGAACGATGAGAAATGGGCTACAAAGTAGCAGGAAGAGAAGAGGAACATGACCTAGTAATGATGGTGCAAATTCCATGGATGCGGGCATACATATCATCCTAAGGAAAGAAATACCAGATGATCCGGTTGAAGCAAGGCGAGTTATCGGACATTCTAAAGCCTTCTGTGGTCAAAGGGAGTTGGTACAAACGAAGTATCTCGGGAGTGTTGCAAAGGTGTGTCACACCCAAGAAGGAAGGTTAATTCGAAGGATGTACGAAGGAATATGTGGTCACCATGCAAGCAGAGCCTATAGCAGCCAAGATTTTCAGAGCAGGATTTTATTGGTTGACAGCAATCGAGGATGCGAAAGAAATAGTTCGTACTTGCGACGTGCCAGAGATTTGCCAAAAACCTCACTCTCCGGCAGCAGAACTGATGCCAATACCATTGTCTTGGCCCTTTGCTCAGTGGGGTCTCGACATGGTGGGAAAATTACACAAAGCTTCGCCAGGAGGATACGAGTATATGCTCGTTGACATAGGCATCCCAAATGGGCCTGCCGAAGATAGTACCCGGGTTTACTGAAGGCCCACTACCCGAAGAATAAGAAGATTCGGAAGCCCAAGATGTTATTTAGGAAAGCTAGAGTTGTAATAGGAAGTGTTATTTGTAATCTTGCGGGATGAGTTAGAAACCATCCCGGACTACGTAACACAACACGAATCCCTTGGCTCGCCTCCTATATAAAGGGAGTCGAGGGACGAGTAAGACATCGAATCATTGTCTACAAACCTAGTTTTCACAATCGTCGAGTACTTTTCGGCTGAAACCTTCGAGATCTACTTACCCTTACTTCTAACTAAGCCTACAATCCATAGGCATTGACAAGTTAATACCTTGTCCAGTGGCGCCGTCGTGGGATTAGAGGCGTAAGGATCGATCTCGATGGCACGTTCAAGATCTTCGACATCATCAACCGCAAACAACGCAATGGATCGAGGTAAACAGATCGCTGCTGGTCTGTCGATTTTGTTCCTCACCACCTCCGTTTGGATGCATATGCATATGAGCCTATGGAGATGACGTTCGGAAGGTTTCGCTTTCGCGTCGAGAAGGAAGGATCGTATCGTGTCGAAATTCCGATTTCGTCGGGATCGTCGGCGGTCGATTCCAATTTTCAAGCTATACATCGTCAACCGAATCAGGAGAAGAAGAAACTTCGTCGACACGCTACGTCAGCACAAGAGAGAAACTCGCCAAGATCTTCGACATGTCGTTTGAGTCATATGCGGACTCATATATAAGCGATGGCTCAAGCATGTCGACAGTTACGACTTCATCGACAAATCTATTACAGTGGGCAAGGTCTTCATCAATCTCAACGATGGTGTCACCAAACCCAACATAGATCTGAATACAAAATATCATCAGATTTATGCTATTGAAGAGCCAAATAATGATCAAGAGGAAACATACGAGGCTTTCGACGATGCGGGAAATCCATACGTCGATCCCTCCGTCTGCGATGAGGCCTGGGCAATAAGTACGTCGGGCCCACCGGCGCGACACGAGTTCAACTCCTGCAAGCAACATGGGATAGAGCCGCGAGCTATGGACGGCTCTGGCCACCACAGCCACAGCGGAAGAATTGCAAGCATATCAATATAGGCTCGCACGAGCTGCAAGAGAATTGGAAAAACAGACAGCTGAGTTAAACGAGAAGAAAGGAGGCAGCTTCTGCATCCAGCGGGAGAAGGGCAGATTTGAGTCGACAATCTAGAACTTCGGGTGATAGCCACAGGGAGGCTCGGAACAGAGCAGATCAAGGTTACAACACATACCCGAAGCAGAAAGAGCACTTGGTCCAAAACCTCGACATGTCCTTTATGTCGATAGACACAAGAGGAAACATCATCCCTAAGACACCCGAGGCTGGGTATATGGCGACACATGCTTTTATCCTCGCATCTAAACCACCTCCAGGAGATCCAAGGGAAACACTATACAATATGGCGATAGCAGGTGAAGCTATGGGAACAGCGTTTGTATCAACGCCTCCCGAAGGGGCGGCAAGGCAAAATAGTCCACACAGCCGCAGCGGCAGCCCCTGAAGGACCAAGTGGAGCAAGAGACACGGCAGCACAAGCAAGGGTCGACGAGAGCGCGGCAAGGCGAAGGGAACATCGGCAATCCCCGGAACTTAACGACGAGGATATGTGTGGCTTGCCGTGCTTCACGAGGAGAGTCCGCTCGAGTCCTTCAGGATTCAAGTTACCTGAAACCTTCAAGAAATTCGACGGCCTTCAGGATCCAGAGGACTGGCTAGTTGATTATCTCGAGACGGTGAAGCTCACAGGAGGAACTAGGGCAACAGCTATGCAAAGCATCCAGGTGCATTTGAGTGGAGCCGCACGATCTTGGATAAAGAAACTTCCTCCTGGATCTATCGACAGCTGGAAAGCTTCGAGGACGTGCGTCAAGAACTTCGGTCCACATGCAAAAACCCGCGTCGTTGGAGGAGTTGAGAGCATGTCGACAAAGGCCAGACGAGCCAATGAGAAAATATATCCAAAGGTGGAACATCATCAAAAACTCAGCAGAAATATCTGATGAGAGAGCGATAGATGCGTTTATCGCAGGAATCGGGCGTGGAGATTTTGTCGAGGACTTGGGAAGGACCAACCCAAAGACAATATCCGCGTTAATGGAAATAGCCAACAGATGGAGATGGAGAGGATGCTGTCCACAACAAACGGCATAGCGCCGGAGGAGGACCGTGGTCGAAATTATCAACGAGGCGACGATTTCCTCGGCAGTACCGAACTATGACGCTCCAGGACAAATTTCGGCAGGCTTTCGGGCAAACACGGAGGAAACAACAGAGATGATTATCAGAGAAGCAGTGAGCAGCGAGGCGATAACAGGGACGATTCTCGAAACAACAGGCAAAATAGCGGGCCTAGGTTCCCGAGGCCTTTCGTGTCCCCCGAAGAAATGATGAATGGGCCGTGTCAGATGCACTTTTCCTCGAAGAACGGAAAAAGACGGAAGGACACCCGTAAAGATTGTCGCAATTTCCAGGCAATGTTAAGGTGGGCGAGCACGCTAAGCTCGGGCAGCAACAGAAATCTCGAGAACCAGGAGCGAGGTTCACTTGCCACCTCCTCCCGCGATTAGGTGACAATCGACATCAGCTCAGAATAGCGGCAGCACCTCCACCACCACCTTATGTTGATCCTAACTCCAACGGAGCGGTGTCGATGATTCAAAGGGAAGGCCATCCAATAGAGCTCGAAAGTAATCTCACGATGTGTGTTTATGGCAGAAAAATGCCTCCACCAACAGTCGAGTATCTTAATTGGTCAGGGCAAGATATTGGCTTCACCATAGCAGATCATCCGCAGCAAGTTCCTCGACCAGGGCAGTCAGCACTTATTTTACCAGCAGTTATTGCGGGATTTGATGTCTCTCGAGTGTTCATAGACGGCGGCTTAAACCTTATGTATGCAGATACATTGAGGAAGATGAACATATCCCTAGCGAACTTGAAGCCAACAGACACAAGGTTCCATGGTATCACACCGGAGAAACCAAGTTATCCATTGGGGAAGATCAATCTCGACGTTCAGTTTGGAACCCGAGAGAATTATAGAATCGAGAGGCTGGAATTTGAAGTCGTGGATTTTCCGTCGCAGTATCACGCCTTGTTGGACGACCAGCATATGCTAGATTTATGGCGGTGCCACACTATAACCTGTTGTGGAGGCTGCCTGGACCAAAGGGACCAATCACAGTCAAAGGAAGCTTAGCCAACCCGATAAGTGCGATAAGGATTTTCATCGGATATCAAAACTTTCGGGATGCAAGCTGAGTATTTAGCGTCAGAAGCATATGACTACGACGTCTGCCAGACGTTGGAGGCCAAATAAAGAATCAACTTTCAACCGAGAAAAATTCTAAGGAGGTGCAGATTCACCTACAGACTCCGAAAAAGACGACGTCCATTGCAACAAATATGGATCTCGCATAGGAAAGCGCGCTCGTCAAGTTCCTCCGTGAGCACTCGAAAATCTTCGCATGGTGTCCAGCTGACATGCCAGGAGTACCCAGGGAACTTGCCGAGCACCACCTCAACTTGGATCCCCTCGCGAGACCAATCAAACAACCCTTGCGGCGTTTTTCGAACCAAACCGCAAAGCTATGCTATCGAAATAGATCACTCAAGGATGCGGTTTTATCAAAGAGATATCTCAGAAGCCACATGGGTAGCTAACCCAGTGATGGTGCCGAAGAAGCACACGACAGTCCTTCATGTGCGTCGACTTTTCGTGTCTCAATAAACATTGTCCTAAGGATCACTTTCCCCTCCCAAGGATCGATCAAATCATCGACTCCACGGCAGGATGTGAACGTCTTTCCTTTTTGGATGCATACTCTGGATAACCAGATCAGACTAAAAGAAGATGATGAGGCCAAAACAACGTTCATAACACCTTACGGCGTGTTTTGCTACGAGAACAATGCCTTTTGGTCAAAAAACGCGGGAGCAACATATCGAAGGATGATGCAAAGTGTTTGGCGACAGATCGGGAAAAACGTGCAAGGATACATCGACGACATCGTCATAACGTCAAAAAAGGGCAACTGATCGAGGATCTCAAGGAAACTTGACAACCTCGACAAATTCTGCCTCAAGCTGAACCCGACGAAGTGTTCTTTCGGCGTCCCAGCAGGAGAACTTCTGGGGTTTCTAGTTTCAGCAAGAGGTTGAAGCAATCCGACAAAATACAAGCTATCATAACAATGAGGAAGCCAACAAAGTTGAAAGAAATACAACAGCTAAGGTCGTCGCAGCTTTGAGCAGATTCGTCGCCAGGCTGGGAGAAAAAGCATTACCATTTTACGCTCTGATAAAGCAAGGAGAGAAATTCTTGGAACGAAGAGGCCGACAGAGCTTTCGAGGATTTGAAGCGCACAATCTCGACACCACCAATCTTGGTGGCGTAGAAGAAAAGGAACCTCTCTGTTGTATATTGCAGCCATGCCCCAAGTGGTTAGCACGGTGTTAGTTGTTGAAAGAGAAGAAGAAGGAAACTCCATGGAGTGCAGAGGCCAGATATTTCATCAGTGGAGTTTTATCGCCTTCCAAACAGCGGTATCCGCAGTACCAAAACTAGCATATGGAGTAATTGCAACGGCAAGAAGTTGCGCCACTATTTTTCGGCACACCCGATAATAGTAGTCAACGAAGCACCTTTTTCAAATATACTGAACAATCCGAAGCTACGGGCGTGTCTCCCTTTGGGGAATAGAACTTTCCCCTCGGGACATCACGTATGAAAAAGAAAGGCAATCAAGTCGCAAGTTTGCGGATTTCATTGCAGATGGATGGAGCTACAAAACACGGGACCACCAGATTTGCGAGAACTTGGACCATGAACTTCGATGGGTCCAAGAGAGCAGAAGGAGCGGCGCAGGAGTAGTACTTATATCACCGAAGGCGACAAATTGAAATACGTCCGCCCGGATGACGTTCCCTAATGCATCCAATAATGAAGCAGAATATGAAGCCATACACGGATGAAGATGGCGAAAGCTATGCAACTCGACTAAAAATCTTTGGCGACTCACAATTGGTGGCTCAGCAAGGTATGAACCAATGTGACGCAGTCAATGATAGCATGATGGCATACAAGGAGGTGTACAATGAGCTCGAGAAGCTGTTTGATGGATGCGAGGTAAATCACATCAGTAGATTGAGCAATGATGAAGCCGACGTTCTCGCAAACATCGGGTCGCAGTGCCTCCAATCCCGCCAAGAGTATTTTGGGAAGAAATAGCGGAGAGATCCACGAAGCCAAACAAGGTGCAGAAAAAAGCAAAGAGAGAAAGAAACCTCGACGCCCCTCAAAGAAACCACGGAGGATGAAGAGGACCAAGAGCTTGTGATGATGGTACAGATTCCTTGGATGCAAGCATATATATCATACATCCTCAGGAAAGAAATACCCGATGATCCAGTTGAGGCAAGGCGAGTTATTCGACGATCCAAAGCTTTCACAGTGATCAAAGGGGAATTATACAAGCGAAGATTTCAGGCGTCCGCAAAGGTGTGTCACACCCGAAGAAGGAAGAATAATTCTGAAAGATGTACACGAAGGAATATGTGGCCACCACACAAGTAGTCGAGCTATTGCAGCCAAGGTTTTTCGGGCAGGATTCTATTGGTTGACAGCAATCGAGGATGCCAAGGAAATAGTAAGAACTTGCGACGCGTGTCAAAGGTTTGCCGCAAAACCTCACTCTCCAGCAGCAGAACTAACACCAATACCATTGTCGTGGCCCTTTTCCCAATGGGGACTCGACATGGTGGGCAAGTTGCACAAAGCTTCGCCTGGAGGGTATGAGTACTTGCTGGTCGCGCCGACATTCACCAAGTGGGTAGAAGCGAAGCCAATAAATTCACCAGATGCAGCATCGGCAATAAAGTTTGTGAAAGGCCTCGTTTTTGGTTTGGGTGCCTAATAGCATTGTTACAGATAATGGTTCAAACTTCACATCCAAGGAATTCAAGGAATACTGCGCAGAAGTAGGCATTAAATGCACTTTGCGTCAGTTGGGCACCCGCAAACTAACGGACAAGTCGAGAAAGCCAATGGTATCATCTGCAACAGCCTCAAAAAGCGCCTGCTAGGACCGCTTGAAAAAGCTCGACATACTTGGCCGGAGGAATTGCCAAGTGTTTTGTGGAGCATCCGAACAACACCAAATACGGCGACACAAGAAACTCCGTTTTCTCGTCCACGGAAGCAGTGCTACCAATTGAAATAGAGCATGATTCTCCAAGGGTAACAGTATGACGAAGAAACATCACAAAAAGCTCGGGAGGATGATATGGACGCACTCGACGAAGCTCGCGATGAAGTACTTTCACGAGTCACCAAATACCAGCAAGACCTCAAAACTACCATCGACGGTTAAGACCAAGATCTTTTCAAGTTGGGGATTTGGTCTTGCGGTTAAACCAAAAAAGTACTGAGAAGCTCGAATCACCATGGTTGGGACTTACGTTGTCACGGAAGTCATCGACGGAGGCGCATACAGGATCAAGGACAAGAAGACAGGGCTCCCGAGAAAAACCCCTGGAACGTAGCACAGCTCGGAGCGGTTCTACGCCTAGAGTCGAAATATAGTCTTTCTTGTAAAAATACAATGTCTGAAACGCCCGCAAGTTTTCAGACGCACTCTTTTCCTTTTCGGGGCACCGAGTGGGGCCGGAAAGGTTTTTAATGAGGCGGGCTCGCGGTGCTGCAATATAATAAAGATAGTGGAGATATATTTTAGGGATTTCTATTTTCGTGCCCTCGGTTCGTTAGTTGTACTCAGTTTTCCCAGCCTTAGTTTTTCCTCAGTTTTCCCCTCCTCTAGTTTGAAACACGCACAAGTGCTGGAACGGCCGGTGCCGGGTCAGAGAGCCTTGACCGTTAGTCTGACCGGGTGGGGCCGCACAGGGGCAGCTCCTCCCTGACCGTGGCCGACGGGTAGGGTCAGGAGACACGTCGGAGCAGCCATCCATCTATCGCTGACGTGTGGGCCGTTTTATTTCATGATTTTATACGCGGTGCTGCCAATGACAAATGGGGCGCTCTATGGGGCTGCCGCAGCCAATAACCAGTGGGGTCGTATATTTTTCAGAAAAGACATATATTGCCACTCTGTGGGGCTGCCGCACCAATGACCATGGGGGTCGTCTATTTTTCAGTGAAAAGACATATATTTGTCGCTCTTGGGGCCGCAGCCAATGACCAGTGGGGTCGTCTATTTATTTATAGAAAATCATATATTGCCGGGGCCTCGCAGCCAATGACCGCTGGGGTTGTCTATTTATTTAGAGAATATAATATAGAGCCGCTCTGTGGGGCCGCCTCATGGCAGATGACTATTTTCGTAGTTTAATCTAAAGTGACTCTTATGCTAAACATTGTGCATAATATATAGAAAATAGCTAGATCTCTAAATATATAGAAAATAGCTAGATCTCTAAAGGGGATGGATGCATGGCTTCACGTCGACGTCACTTTCATCGTCAGTAACTTCGTCGTCTGAGTAGTAGTACTTCCTGCACATTGTTCCGTCGAACACCTTCACTGTGAGCACATCATCGCCTTCATATTTGAAGTGTACATAGCAGCCGAAATCCACACCGTGCGCGATGGCGAAATTCTCCCAAACCTTGTCGAGATACATCCGGCCTTGTCCGTCAAATAGGACCTCCACGGTCCAGAGACGAGGACCGCAGCCAGCTGCTCGCAGATACACCTTAGCTGGCTCCTGGCGTCAAGATAGTCCGCAAACTTTTTGGAGTGCCTGCAAAGAGATCGAGCGCCGATCGTTTGAAATTAAAGGTTTTTTAGAACATGCCCATAATTAATCACATGCATCATATATGTGGGAACGCATACGTACCTTCTTGACCAAAGGGTCTTCATAGATGACGATGAAGAACTCCTCTATGATCAATGGCAGTGTTGACGACGGTGGTGGTGGCAATGATGATGATCCACCACCCCGGCGCCCCCTTCCCCTTCCTTCCCCTTCCCCTTCCCTTCCCCTTCCGCCCGCGTCCGAGACGTGGAAGCCATGGCAATGGATGATCAAGTGTATGTGAACGAAGAAGAGAGAGGAACCTATTGACACAAGGGATGGCCGTTGTGGGTGTTTATAAGGGAGAGATGACCGTTGTAGGGGTTTACACAAAAATTAAGGAGGAGGTGACCGTTGTGGGGGTTTACACAATAATTTAAGGAGGAGATGACCGTTGTGGGGGTATATATCTCAACAAAAAAGTAATGCGGACTATCTTGACGGAAATGGAACTTCGTGATATAGTTTCCCTTTATCATTTTACCGTGAAAAGTAATGCCTAAAAGAAATGGTAATTCGTGATAGTTTATCATTTACCGTAATGGCTACAACAAATCGTTGATGGTGTATCATTTTTTGCGTGAAAAGTAATGGCTACAACAAAATCGGTGATGGTTTATTGTTTTTTGCGTGAAAAGTAATGGCTACAACAAAATCGGTGATGGTTTATCGTTTTTTGCGTGAAAAGTAATGGCTACAAGAAATGGGTGATGGTGTATCATTTTTGCGTGAAAAGTAATTGCTACAACAAAATCGGTGATGGTTTATCGTTTTTTGCGTGAAAAGTAATGGCTACAAGAAATGGGTGATGGTGTATCATTTTTTGCGTGAAAAGTAATGGCTACAACAAAATCGGTGATGGTTTATCTTTTTGCGTGAAAAGTAATGGGTACACGAAATGGGTGATGGTGTATCATTTTTTGCGTGAAAAGTAATGGCTACAACAAATCGGTGATGGTTTATCATTTTTTGCGTGAAAAGTAATGCCTAAAAAGAGTTTATAATTTAGCTCGTGAAAAATAATGCAGAAAACCAAACTTTGCGTGAAGCTAACCGACGACAGAGAGAGAGAGAGAGAGTGGCCCCGTGGCGAGAGAGATAGGGGTTATCCTGCCCGTTAGATCATACGATCAACGATCGGCGGGCACGATCCGCGTGACATGGGCTAGACCAATCAGGGCAATGTTGGGCGTCTGTGAGAGTTTGTGAAGGGAGAGGCAAAACTGAGTAGTATCAAGAAACCAAGGGCAAGTGAGTAGTAAACAGATTAAGGGATTCAAATATGAGATTTAAAAAATGGAAAATGCGTGTTTTGTACAATGAAACCCATCTTGGCCTACCTCAAACTATTTGCAATACCAATATACATCACTGTGAGAATTGTGGCCTCATTTAGACAAAGTATGATTTGGGGAAGCTGTTTTGGGAAGGGCTTATTGTGGAAAACCATGCACCTTCATAGCTACTAGGTGATTTGAGAAGTGGCAATTTGTGGTAAAACTTGATTATCTACGATTTATCTATGATTTGAGAAGTGGCAATTTGTGGTAAAGACTCCATGAGTAAGTGCCACTCTTTTTCGGATTTTTTTGCACATTAAATAACTCATTTAACTAGTTAATCCCATTTGTTGACTCTCTTGACCAGCCACTTGAGGGTAAAACTGAGTATATTACACTAGCCAGTATTAGCACTCAAGAGCACACACACAAATGCTAGTATATGACTCGGGGTATACCTGAGTATCTAAATTTCCAGGGTTAGACCCGAGGACGCGTGTTGCGGTGCAAGAGACGTGCCATTGTTGACGCGTGTCGCGGTGCACGCAAATAGTGTGGACGCGTAGGACGCGGGTCGCATTTAGGACGCGTAAGCCCTCCCTCCCTCCCTCTGCACACATTCGTCTCTCATTCTCGCTCACGCACGAAACCACCCTCTCACGTCCCATCAACTTCTCCAAATCGAAAAACCCCAACCGCCGTACGCACGCTACCCTGCCGGCGATGGAGAAGAAGAATGCGCCGGCGGCCGCGCTTCCCGAGCCCGTCGCCTCCGAGCCCGTCGCTCCGCGCCTGTCGCCTCCGAGCCTGTTGCCGCCGGGCCATCGCCGCCGAGCGTCGCCGCGAGCGCGCACCGCCGAGCGCGTCGCGCCTCCGAGGCGCATCAAGCGCGCGCCTCTGTGAACTGGCCTCTCTCTCGGCGATGGGCCACTTCACAAGATCGGCCAATGCTTATCGGCGAACGAGGAGTACGCCACCTACTGCGCTATGAGGCAAGTCGCAGAAATTGGCGCTCAGGTTTGCCTCGAGCCCGGTGCACTGACGAATGGATCATGCTACACCAAGCCCTTCCACGCGTCGCTGAGTTCACCTTCCTCCAACTCGGCACATCACGCTACGTCACCATAGATCTATCGGAAGTTCATACAAGGTTCAAATTCCTCCATATCTACCTTTTTATTTTCAATCTTAAACACATCTTAGTGCTGAATGTTATCTTCATCAATATATTTTAGATACTACTTCATCGGCTTTTGCCGTGGTGTCATCGTGCTTGCCCAGAAGAACCCGCCGCACAAGATACAGCTGCTGAACCCACTCACAAAGAAATCGAACACTATGTTTGAGGCGCAGATGCCATCTGTTTTTCTGAAATCAGTCGCTGTTATCAAATCCCCGACTATGATCTTCGTTGCCGCCAATTACCCGTCGGAAATTGGTTGGGTCGATGAGAGCACTCCAACTAAGGATATAAATGAAGATTGGGGAGAAGGAAGATTTTCGATCAAGAACCATTGTCTGCGTTGCATTACCCCGTTCAATGGTGAACTGTATGCAGTAGCACGGACAATTTTGAGATCGGAAGAATACTGCACCAATGTCTAGAGTGCAACAAGGCAGCTGTCAAGATGGAGACACTAATTTCATTTCCAGAGACGTCGAAGTTCTGTGAAGTCGGATGGTGATCTGCTGCTTGTGTTGTTGGTCAGCGAGGCTTTGGCGGGCAAACCTTTGGTGTACCGTGTGGACACTCGAGCCGCTCTCTCCATCCGGTCAGTAACATTGGCAGTAATGCCTTCTTCGTGAATTATATCCGGTGTATCTCCGTCGACACCAGAGTGTACCCGACACTTCGACCTGGCAGCATCTACTACGCGGATTTGGGTTATATCAGAGAGTACTCTCATGATACAAAGGCCTGGGATGAGTGGCCACTACGTGTGGATAGAATAGGAAGCTACGGTATGAGAATGAACACAGGCCATACCGTTTGGAGGATGTATTGGCCGCACACTGCAGACAGAAGGAGTTCAATGAATATTTCCTTGGGGTAATGCACGAATGGAGCGACGAAGAAATATATGAGGAATGAAGAACAAATTCATTCATCCTAATCTTCTTGTTGTCCATACATTGCGTGCGTCTTGTATATTTTTCAGCTTAGTTTGTCGTGAACATTAACAACGTTATTGCCTGCTTTTGGCTGCTGTATGCAGTTTATGTATTATACTTAGTTTTGTGATTATGCTGTTGTGAATTTATCATATACTAGCTTCTAGATTTGCTACTAGATTTGCTGCCATATTGGGCAAAAACGAGGGCCAAAAGACCAGATTTGCTACTAGATTTCTTGCCATATTGAAGAAAGAAATAGAAGCTTCTCTAGATTTGATACTAATTTGGTGAAAAAGACAGAGAGAGAGAAAGAGGGAAAAAGGTGCTCTTAAAAATGCCAATTTGGGCCGAGAGAGACAAACCCCCTCGCTCACGTGCAACCAAACGTTCGTTCCTCCGCGTCCCTTTCACCAGTCGACGCGGCTGCTACACGCGCGACGGCCCCACGACGCGCGCCAACACGCAGCACGTAACGTCCATAAACGAATCGTTCATCGCCTCGAGCTCCGGGTTTCAGACAAGGCCTCGGGTAAAATCGAGGAAAACTAAGGGGCTGGGAAGTGTAGGCTAAGAAAGATAGGGAATCCCTATTTTTTATTCTTCGACACGCTCGGGGGCTCAACGCCTTCAAGTCTCAAAATACGTACAATATAGACAAATTAGACTTACCAAAATATTTCGCCTTGGTACACTAAATACCTCGCAAAATATCGGAAGCTAACAAATTAGACTTACCATTTAGTGTACACATCAAGAATCCTATTGCTTTGGTCCAAGATACCTCGCAACAAAAATATAGAACTTCGACATTAAGATACTCGGAGGCTTGCAACCTATTCGGTGAAAAAGTAAAGATATCTCCTCACGACAAGAGGAAAAGTCTTCGAGATGGAAAAAACAGTACAAACTCTAGCCAGAAGGCTCGGGGGCTCCAACAATATAGAGCAGTTTACAATATACAACAAATTTCTCCGGAAATCAAAAAAGATACAGACATAATGTTGTCCAATATAGTACAAATCAGTCAAAGCCTAAAATACTATCTATGGACAAGCCTCTGGTTGTTTTATGCTCAGCATAGGACCCTTGACCAAGAATTCGAGTCCATCCGAAGAAGCTCATCTATCATCGACTCGGCCACAGGAGTTACCATCTCATTGATTGAGTCAATATCATTTTTTCGCCGCGATTTCTTGGCCAGCAATCAGCAACAATCTTCGTCAGGTCTAATTTTGGATGGCAAATATTTATCATAATCATGGCGAACCTGCTCCAGCAGTAATTGAGCTCGCACAAAATTATGAATGCGGGGAGCATCTCTGAGTACCTCCAATCAGGAAGAGTTTTGGGAACTTCATTTCGAGGAAACAAAGTCTTGTAAACAAGGGTTAATGTTGTCATGCAAAAATTGAGAAATTCGCGCACTTGGCTAGCACGATCTTGAAACCTGACAATTTGCTGGGTTCGTTCAGGGGAGGCCCAATAAAGAGCCATGGTTAAGGGAAAGATTGACGAGAAGATTTGTTCTCTCGTTCACTCTTCGATCTTCGGCGGCAGCATCAAGAACCGAGCGTATTAAACGACAAGGCAAGAAATTTGAAGGGGGGCACAGCAAAATAAAGAGGAGGCATTGTGAGGTTGGAAAAACATACCTAACATATCTGTGCTAGCCTCCAACATTAGCTCGAGCATGCTATTTTCTCGGGTAGTGGCTCCTTTTGCTTCCAATACAGCAGTATCCTTGGCAGCCACAGCTTCTTTGGCCTGTTGGAGAGCAAGTTTTTCTTGTTCGGATGCTTTTCGAGACTGTTCCATCATTGCCAGAGTTTGTTTCTTCATGGATGAAAGTTGTTGTCGAAGTTCTTGCAAATCCTCCGAGAAATGTTTGCTCGAAGAACCTTCAAGGGGGTCGTTATCAACTATCATTTTCTTCGAGAAAAGGCAGGTGAAGCATCGGCAGAGCAAGGATTGGTCGAATAGTTATCAAATATTAACTGGAAAAGAAAGCGCCAGGATCAATGATAGTGCCAGAAGGAATTTCATTAATTTCTAGAAAATTTACATAGACATTACAAGAGAAGTTTCTCCAAAAGAACTACCAGGATAATTGTCGCCACAGCTAGATTGGCGACAAGGGCAAAAGAGACAGAGAAAGCGAAAAACAAAGAGGCATGCAACTAGACCTCCGGCCTCGATGAGCTAGGAGTTGAAGATGGCTTGATCCCGAGATAGGCCAGAATTTTCTTCGTATTGGGTTTGGCTGCCTTGATCAAAGACCGCCATTTTGATTGCTCTATCTGCTCGGCGTCGCCAACCTTCATCCAGTCAACAGTTTGCTGGCTGTCAGCGACCAAGGCAACAGTGCTCTCGACAGCAATCTTCATGTTCTCCTGGCGCATTTTCAGCCCAAGATCCTCTGATGGATTGAAGCTCTGAGCAAGGGCAAGGAAAGTCTTGGGCTCCTCTTTCTTCGGGAAGAAGTAGGGGCTTCGACAATCCTGCGTCAGCATTCATCACGCCTTCATGAATTTCGGATCCATGAAGCTCCAAATAAGAAAGTGTGTCCAGGAGAGGATCATTGTCGGGATTCTCTAGCTCAAACTCTTGGTTTGTTTGGCCTGCGACAGGAATAAACGACGGTCAAAAGCAAGAAAAAAGCAGGTCCCGTAAAAAATAAAAGGGATCGATAACATTACCTTGAAAGCGCCGATTTTGCGATTTCAGGCGCTTGAGGATCCCCTGCTCACGAGTGGCCTGTGCGGCTTTGTGCTCGTTTAAAGCAGTTTCAGCATCTTCAAGTTTCTTCTGCAATTCCTCGACACTAGCAGCTTTTGCCTTGGCTTCATTAGCCTCTGCTTGGCTTCGTTAGCAACAAGTTCGGCTTTCTTGCGAGCCGCTTCACTTTGCTCCAGTTTTTGAGCAAGAGTGTCACAGCTTGTTGGCTCCTCTGCAAGTTTCTCTGTCGAAATAAAAAGAAAGGTCAAATTGCGACAAACAGACAGAATAAGAAGTCGAAACAACGACAAAAAAAAGTTATTACCTTCTTCTGTGGCATATTCACGGTGCCAATGAATTGGGATCCGATGTGGATAAGCTCTTTGATCATGGGCTGTCAAAGAAGAACAAAGAAAGAAAAACATCGGTATGGAAAAAGAGTGAAGGCGTAAAAAAGCAAATAGAGGAAATATAGATATTGGCAAGAAAATTAAAAAACTTACATCATCCAAGAGCGAGTAGAAGAGCTACCCAATTGAGGGGCAGGCTCAATGATCGTTTCAATCCTTGTCCTTTTTGGTGAAGGAGCAAGGGGGCTTGATGGTGGAGTAGTGGTGACGACGTTTGTTGAGGAGGCGAGGATTCTTCTCCTTCAACTAGCGTATCCGAGGCATGTAAGTATGTGACGTGCTTGTCCGAGGAGCCACGTCAACAGTTGGTACTTCTTCCTCATCATCGCTGTGGTTAAAAATCGACAGCATAAAAAGCAAGACAAGACAAATATTTCGAGTACAGAAATAAGGAGAAATAAAAATGTCTTACGAGCTGACGAGGGATTCAAGATAAGGATCGTAAGCTGCCTTCTGATGTGAAGGATCAACTTCTTCGGCTTTGGAAGTGTCGGAATCTTCGACATCATTCCTCTTCCTTTTGCCTTTCGGGGAGACAGCGGGAGGAGGAGATTGTGCCGACGCAGTATCTTCGGAAGAACCCGCAGATTTTCGAGAATCCATGGGTTCATTCACAAAAGATGGAGCTTCCTGATTGTCATCAGTGACAACGGCCCTTTCTTCGACTTCTCCACCTTCAGGGAGAGGAGGAAGCGAGACAAGGTCTGGATGATTCTGTGCAAAATAAAACAGGGAGCGATATCAGAAATAAAGTTACAAAAAGATAGCAAAGCAACAACAAGACAATAGACAAAGATTACCTCGGGAAGTGGATGAGCGGCGCTGAATGGCGTCACACGACAAGAAGAAGGGACAGCATCTTTTTTGCTGAGAGATGAAATTTTTCGGACAAGTCTTTCTAAATCCTTGACCTCCAAATTCACCGACAGCCGATCTACGTCCTTGTCGCCGGCATATTTCCAGAGAGGATGTTTGCGAGCCTGAAGCGGCTGCACCCTAGTCCTAAGAAAGTATGCAGTGATTTGGATACCCGATAATTCTTTGCCGCGAGTATTTTGCAACTCGTGGATACGAGCCATCAAGGTTTCTGTCGACCCTTTCTTCTTCGGTGGCCTCCGCGTCCCATGAGCGGCGGTGAAAGATTTTCTCGGCGCCATCAAAAGGAGGGATGTTGTCCTCCGCACATCCATGGTTCTCCTCCTGAATGTACAACCACTTCTTGCGCCATCCTTGAACTGAGTCGGAAGCTTGACGTCGAAGTAGTCGACGGTGGGCCGAACGAATACAACGCCGCCTATATTATAGGCGACATTGGGCGAGCCATTACGGCGGCAGAAGAAAATGCGCTTCCATAGCGCCCAGTTAGGTTGGATGCCAAGGAAGGCCTCGCACAAAGTGATGAAAATGGAGATGTGGAGGATTGAATTTGGCGTGAGGTGGTGGAGTTGCAAACCATAGACAAAGAGCAGTCCGCGGAGAAAAGGATGAATAGGGGCGGAAAGACCGCGGATGAGGTGGTCGACAAAACTTACCCGGTACCCCATTGGAGGGGTTGGGTAGCTCTCCTCGGGGAAGCACAATGCCTTGGGTTTCTTGCTGATCCCCAGCTTCTTCAGCATGTTGACGTCTTGAGTGGAAATTTTGGATCTTTCCCACTCCGCCGCCCCAAGATCCACGGCGGCCATGGAGGATTCCGGCGTGCTGTGCCTCGTCAATCGACGCGGTGGCATCAACAATGGCGCGAGGTTCGCAGCTTGGAGACGAGGAGCTTAGGTGGCTGTGGGTCGCAGGAGGAAGTTTGCAGATGAGAAGCAGGAGGACGGCGCGAGCGGAAGTGCCAAGGAGGAAGAAGAAGACGAACTTATATAAGGGTGCGTGAAAAGACGAACCGTTGGATAAGGAAAATGTGTGACAGATGATAGCCACGTGGCAACAAGGGTAAAAAAGTAATTCAACGTTGCGGAAGTAACGGTGCGTGCGCCAGAAAAAGCGGAGGACGTGTGTCCCCCACTTGCACGACGTGTCAAGATAGTGGATTAATTGGGCCCGCAGCGAGAAAAGACTTGTCGCAAATTTTTGACAGGCAATCGTGGCTATCGTCAGCAACAACGTCATCTTGGCAGAAGAAAAAATTCGACTTAATAGCTTCATAAAAGGCGACATGGAAAAATAATGTTGAGCCTTTGATCGAAAACAAGTTTCTGATCAAATGCTCGGGGGCTACTTTGGAAAAAAGAAAAAAGATCTAGAAAGACAAAATAGAAATGGCGCGAGCCTATGACCAAATACAAATATTTGTTCATAGCCTCGGGGCTACTCCCATCGGGAGCGCTGTTTTCGCACCAAAAATATAAAACTTCGGGAGAAAAAAGAAATATGTCGGCATAAGGCGTGGAGCCTACACCCAAGTACAAGTCCTTGGCTGTAGCCTGGGGGCTACTCCCATCGGGAACGCTGCTCGCGTGCCCGATGAAATTATAAAAGAAAGAAAGAAAGAGAAAAAGAAAGATAGAAGAGCAAAAGAGTATATTTCGAGTTATAATTAACTCTACATATACTCCCATCGGGAGAGCAATATAAGTCATCTTTGACTCGATAAAATGTGCCATTCAAACAGCCGAAAAAGCACTCGACAATATATTCTTAGAACGCCAAAGTTGCGATCAATTTCTGAATGCCGCAAGTTTGCGAAGGTAAGACCCCAGATCCGTTCTGCGGCGTGGCATCGCCGAAGCGCTCTGCTACTTTTATCCGTATCAACAGATACGAAGAAAAATCCTAACGGACGCGTTAGGTACCCGATAAAATGACTGGGACTCGACAGAATGGTAAGACCTTAAGCGGCACCTGTCGAAGTTTACACCGGTATCCCGAGGTCATGTCCAGGGACGTGATCTTGAAGTAGGTTTTTGCGGATTGCCACTAGAGCAGTTAACTAGTACCTGATCCGTCAGATGAACTAGCCCCAATTACCATTATCCCTGTACAATATAGATGTCAATGAGGAAAAATATAGAAAAGTCAAAGCTGTCGAATAAAAATAAACAGTGGAGATTTTCCTTGACCCTACGATTCAAGCAAAATCTCGGGGCTACTGACATAGGCATCCCAAATGGGCCTGCCGAAGATAGTACCCGGGGTTTACTGAAGGCCCACTACCCGAAGAATAAGAAGATTCGGAAGCCCAAGATGTTATTTAGGAAAGCTAGAGTTGTAATAGGAAGTGTTATTTGTAATCTTGCGGCATGAGTTAGAAACCATCCCGGACTCTGTAACTTGTACAACACGAATCCCTTGGCTCCGCCTCCTATATAAAGGGGGAGTCGAGGGACGAGGAAGGCATCGAATCATTGTCTACAAACCCTAGTTTTCACAATCGTCGAGTACTTTTCGGCTGAAACCTTCGAGATCTACTTACCCTCTACTTCTAACTAAACCCTAGCCTACAATCCATAGGCATTGACAAGTTAATACCTTGTCACTCGTCGCTGTTGACAAATTCACGAAGTGGATAGAAGCAAAGACGATAAATTCACCAGATGGAGCACCTGCAGTCAAGTTCGTGAAAAGCATTGTCTTTCGGTTTGGAGTACCTCATAGTATCGTCACGGACAATGGTAGCAATTTTACATCCAAGGAATTCAAAGCATATTGTGCAGAGGTAGGCAACAAACTACACTTTGCATCAGTTGCGCACCCGCAGACCAATGGCCAAGTCGAGAAAGCCAATGGTATCATTTGCAATGGTATCAAGAAGCGTCTGCTAGTGATGACCCACAAGTATAGGGGGTGTATCGTAGTATCTTCGATAAGTAAGAATGTCGATCCCAACGAGGAGCAGAAGGTGTTGACAAGCAATTTCGATGAAGGATTCACTGTAAATGCTCACAGACAAGTATTCTGGGGGTTTTGATGTAACAGATGAATAAAGTACGAGTAAGTAAAGTGCGAGAGTAATAATTGCAGCGAGTGGCCCAATCCTTTTTAGCACAAAGGACAAGCGGTTTGTTTACTTATAATGACCAAACGTTCTCGAGGACACACATGATTTTAGTCTAGTGCTTTCGCTACATACGCTAATTAATCTTCATTGTTTTGATAAGTGTTGTGTGGGTGAACCTATGCTAATGTACCGCCCTTCCTAGGACTAATACATACTTGTGATTATACCCCTTGCAAGCATCCGCAACTACAAGAAAGTAATTAAGATAAATCTAACCACAGCCTTAAACTCTGAGATCCTGCTATCCCTCTGCATCGATATACCAACGGGGGCTCAGGTTTCTGTCACTCGGCAACCCCGCAATTGGCAAACAAGTACAAGATGCATTCCCCTAGGCCCATAAAGGTGAAGTGTCGTGTAGTCGACGTTCACATGACACCACTAGAAGAATAACACGACAACTTAAATATCATAACATTGAATATTACTCAACCATAATTCACTACTAACATTTAGACTTCACCCATGTCCTCAAGAACTAAACGAACTACTCACGAGACATCATATGGAACATGATCAGAGGTGATATGATGATGAATAACAATCTGAACATAAACCTTGGTTCAATGGTTTCACTCAATAGCATCAATAACAAGTAGAAATCAACACCGGGAGAGTTTCCCCTATCAAACAATCAAGATCCAACCCGAATTGTTACAGCGGTGACGAGGTGCAGCGGTGGAGATGGCGGTGATGATGATGGAGATGATGACGATGGTGATGGAGATGATGTCCAACTCGATGACGGTGATGATGGCGTCGATTTCCCCCTCCGGAGGGAATTTCCCAGTTCCTGCCCGCCGGAGAGCTCGTTTCTCTTTGGTGTTCTCCGCCCCGCAGAGGCGTGTGGCCTCGCGATGTACCCTGGAGCTTAGGTTTTCGGGACGAAGACGTACGCGAAGAAAAGGAGGCGAGAGAGGGCTGTGGGCCCCTCCTCACGGGGCGGCCAGCCTTGGGCCGCGCCGGCCTATGAGGTGGGCCCACCTCGGGTCCCCTCGGCTCCCCCTTCTGCTCCCTTCGTCATCTGGAAAAATAGGATTTTTCGTATAATTTCCATCAACTGTTGATCTTCCGAAATATTGCATTACGGTGCTTTTTCCAGCAGAATCCTGGCTCGGTGCGCGATCCCCAAATAATCATGAAACATGCAAAATAGATGAAATAACATAAGTATCATTTCCAAATATGAAATATATCAATGAATAACAACAAATTATGATATAAAATAGTGATGCAAATTGGACGTATCAACCCCCAAGCTTAGACTTCGCTTGTCCCCAAGCGAAACTGAGCTCAGTAAACAAGACCACATGTTTATGGAGTGAAGAGTCGATAAATCAAATACGGACAAGAAGCATCATATTCATTCACACAAGACATTCTAGTGAACAACTTCCTCATATAACTCAACTTGAAACAAGTATAAGGTAATCACAAATAAAGGTGCATAAGAAATCATAGTTGGTGATGGCAAACTTTGTTCTTGGTCAGAGAACAGTTAACAGATTATACTTATCTATGGAGCAGCGCTTTCATATTAAAGCTTATGGTAAACTTGCATACTCAATCATAGTAATCATTGATAACTTTCAAAGCTATATTCATTCAGATAAAACTTGTACTAAACAAGGAAGAGTAAAAGACATGATGAAGTAAATCACAATATAATGGTTTGATCACAACAACTCAAATGCTTGCTTAAGATGGAGGGGAATAGGTTTACCGACTCAACATAAAGTAAGAGACAGACCCTTCGCAGAGGGAAGCATGGATTACTATTTTTGTGCTAGAGCTTTTCATTTTGAAAACAAGAAACAATTTTGTCAACGGTAGTAATAAAGCATATGTGTTATGTATAAGACATCTTATAAGTTGCAAGCCTCATGCATAGTATACTAATAGTGCTCGCACCTTGTCCTAATTAGCTTGGATTAACACAGATTATCATTGCATAGCATATGTTTCAACCAAGTGTCACAAAGGGGTACCTCTATGCCGCTGTACAAAGGTCTAAGGAGAAAGCTCACATTGGATTTCTCGCTTTTGATTATTCTCAACTTAGACATCCATACCGGGACAACATAGACAATAGATAATGGACTCCTCTTTAATGCATAAGCATTCAACAAAAATTATTATTCTCATAAGAGATTGAGGATTAGCTGTCCATACTGAAACTTCCACCATGAATCATGGCTTTAGTTAGCGGCCCAATGTTCTCTAACAATATGCATACTCAAACCATTTGATTGTGAAAAACCGCAGACAAGACGAACATGCATAGCAACTCACATGATATTCAACAAAGGTAAAAGAGTTGATGGCGTCCCCGAAAACATGGTTACCGCTCAACAAGCAACTTACTAAGAAATAAGACAAGTACATATTCTTCGCCACGATAGTTTTTAAGCTATTTGTCCCATGAGCTATATATTGCAGAGGTAAAGGATAGAAATTTTAAAGGTAGCACTCAAGCAATTTACTTTGGAATGGCGGAGAAATACCATGTAGTAAGTAGATATGGTGGACACAAATGGCATAGGTTTGGGTTGAGGTTTGGATGCACGAGAAGCATTCCCTCTCAGTACAGGCCTTTGGCTAGCAAGGTTAATTAGCAAGCACAAAAGTTGAGGGAAACAAACGAATATACATGTGATAGAAACAATCATGCATCTTTCTTGTAAGCACAAACAATTTTAACTTCAGAATAATAAGCTATGAGCTAACAAGAAAGGAAGACAATGAAACAACTATATATATTTCTCTTTTCTACTTAAACCTCAAGGTGTTGTTGCTATTGACCAATGCTAAGTTTGCCAAAACCAAATAGATTTACTCAATGCTCCCAAAGTGGTACCAATACTAAAATCAAGATCAATCATATAATAGAAATTGCAAACTAAAATAAGGTGTGCAATATGTAAATGATAAGACTTCTCATTAATATTTCATAACGATACCTCACACCAAGGGATACATAGACAACCAACTAAAGGAGAGATACTTCCACACGCAACCCATCTTATATAATTCTTTACTCATGATATGACACTACTTGATAGTAAAAAGTAAAAGGTAGTGATGATGTGATACCGCGGCACTCCCCCAAGCTTGGAACAAACCAAGGGGATGCCAATACCGATGATGAATTACTCCTTTGGCGATGGTGGTGATGAATTCCTCGCGCTTCTTACAGATCTCCTTCAGCTTCAGTTTCTCACTTGGCAATTCTGCACTAAGACTCGAAGAGATTCATTGTTATCTGAAGTTGGCGGTGGCGACCTTGTGATGGGTATCGAGTAATATTCCAGCATTCTACGGAGTCGGTAATTCTCCTCCTGGAGTATCTCCACTTCTCTTCTTAGAGCCCGATATTGACCACAAAACTCATCGGTAGTCCGTAGAGCTTCTTCCAGCACAGGGAAAGAGTCGAGGCCAAGAGCAGGTGGTAAGGGTCCCTGCAAGTTATGAGAGAAAGAACGTCGAGTGTCAACAGATCCCACCAAGATTTGCTTACTCCCAACAACTTGTTGCTCTTGTTTTGACGACACCCTTTTCACTTCTTCCTTCGAAGGCCCTTTGCCCTTGTTGTCGGAGGCCATGGTGCTCCTAGATTGAAAATAGATCCTGACAGAAACAGCTCGAAACAAAACACGTCGAGAAAACGATATACGGACCTCCAGGGGTCCGGGGATTATATAGCAGGAATTTTTATGACAAACGGAAAGTACCAGGTCGAACCAGAGTCGGAAAGGGGCGACGAGGCGGCCAGCTCATAGGGCGGCGCGGCAAGGCCTGGCCGTGCCGGCCTATGGGGGCACGCCATCGTGCGTCTCCTCCACTCCGTTTCGATCTCGTAATTTTTCATATTTTCCAAAAACAACAAAAACATTGTTCGGAAAGCAAATCGCGAACTTTTTATTACCTGTACTGTTACCTATTCAAAGTCGAGTTCTGGCGGACTGTCAATTTGACCTTTGATGAAAGCCTCTGGTGTTTCCACTCGAATAACATCAACATCTACATTATAAGAATCACCTGAGATATAATGCTTGAGTCTTTGTCCATTCACCACTTGCGTGGCATTGCCTTGGAGGGAACTAATTTTAATTGCTCCTGAACGATACACCTCCTCAACAACATATGGTCCTTCCCATTTCGAGAGTAATTTCCCTGAATCTGAGATGAGACCGATACAATAGGACTTTATCCCCAATATTAAACTCTCTTTTGATAATCCTTCTATCATGCCATTTCTTAACTTTCTCTTTAAAGAGTTTAGCATTTTCATAAGCTTCACTTCTCCATTCATCTAGAGAACTTAATTGCAACAACCTCTTATCACCAGCTAGTTTAGGATCTTTGTTTAGTTCTCTAACAGCCCAATAAGCTTTGTGCTCTAGTTCTAAAGGTAAATGACAACCTTTTCCATAAACCATTTTATAAGGTGACATTCCCATGGGGTTTTATAAGCAGTTCTATAAGCCCATAGTGCTTCCTTCAATTTACTAGCCCAATCCTTTCTAGTTTTATTAACGGTCTTTTGCAAGATAGATTTAATTTCTCTATTTGATAGTTCTACTTGCCCACTAGTTTGAGGATGATAAGCGGAAGCAATTCTATGATTAATACCATATTTAGCAAGAGTTTTTCTAAAACCACCATGAATAAAATGAGAACCTCCATCTGTCATAATATATCTAGGAACTCCAAATCTAGGAAAAATAATGTCTAAAAGCATTCTTAAAGAGGTCTCACCATCAACACTTTTTGTAGGTATAGCTTCCACCCATTTAGTAACATAATCAACATCAACAAGTATATGAGTGTTACCTTCTGAAGAGGGAAAAGGTCCCATGAAGTCAAATCCCCAACAATCAAACGGTTCAATAACAAGAGTATAATTCATAGGCATTTCATTGCGTCTGGAGATATTACCAACCCTTTGACATTCATCACAAGATAAAATAAACTTCCTTGCATCTTTGAAGAGAGTTGGCCAATAAAAACCTGATTGTAGAACCTTTTGCGCGGTTCTATCTCCGGCGTGATGTCCTCCATAAGCACTCCCATGACATTTACTCAATATCTCTTGTTGCTCATATTCGGGAACACATCTTCGCAGAATACCATCCACTCCTTTATATAAGTGTGGGTCATCCCAAAAATAATGCCTCAAGTCATAAAAGAATTTCCTCCTTTGCTGAGCTGAAAAGGTTGGAGGCAAGTACTTGGAAACAATAAAGTTAGCATAATAAGCATACCAAGGACTGTCTCGCGAACTCACCTTTATTACAGCCAATTGTTCATTTGGAAAACTATCATTAACAGGAACAGGATCATAAGCAATATTTTCCAATCTAGACAAATTATCAGCAACAGGATTATCAGCACCTTTCCTATCTACAATATGCAGATCAAATTCTTGCAAAAGAAGTACCCATCTAATAAGCCTTGGCTTAGCATCTTTCTTTGTCATAAGGTATCTAATTGCAGCATGATCAGTATGAATAGTAACTTTTGAATCAACGATATAAGATCTAAACTTATCACAAGCAAAGACTACAGCTAACAATTCTTTTCAGTAGTAGCATAATTTCTTTGAGCAGCATCAAGAGTTTTACTAGCATAATGAATAACATTCAGTTTTTTATCTATTCGCTGTCCAAGAACAGCGACTACAGCAAAATCACTAGCATCACACATAATTTCAAATGGTAAGTTCCAATCAGAGAGTTCAACTATAGGGGCAGTTGTTAAGGCTTTCTTTAGAGTTTAAAAGCTTCCTTACAATCATCATCAAAAACAAAAGGCACATCTTTTTGAAGAAGATTAGTAAGAGGCTTCGAAATCTTAGAGAAGTCTTTAATAAACCTCCTATAAAACCCAGCATGACCAAGAACACTACGAATACCTTTAACATCCCTAGGATAGAGCATCTTCTCAATGGCTTCAACTTTAGCTCTATCAACTTCAATACCTCTCTCGGAAATTTTATGTCCCAATACAATTCCTTCATTAACCATAAAGTGGCATTTCTCCCAATTAAGAACAAGGTTAGTTTCTTCACACCTCTGCAAAACTTTATCAAGGTTCCGCAAGCAATTATCAAAAGAATTTCCATAGACGGAAAAATCGTCCATGAATACCTCTACAATACTCTCACAAAAGCCATGAAAAATAGCAGACATGCATCTTTGAAAAGTAGCAGGAGAATTACATAAACCAAAAGGCATACGCCTATAAGCATAAGTTCCATAGGGACAAGTGAAAGTGGTTTTCTCTTGATCTTTAGTTTTAACAGCAATTTGTGAAAACCATAATAACCATCAAGAAAGCAAAAATGAGTATTTTTAGATAACCTTTCTAACATTTGATCAATAAAAGGCAAAGGGTAATGATCTTTCTTAGTAACCTTATTAAATTTTCGATAATCAATGCACATTCTATACCCTACAACTACTCTTTGAGGTATGAGCTCATCATTATCATTAGGCACAACAGTCATTCCTCCTTTCTTAGGAACAATGCACAGGACTAACCCATCTACTATCAGCAATAGGATATATAATACCAGCTTCAAGTTTTAATACCTCATTCCTTACCACATCCTTCATCTTAGGAATTAGACGACGCTGATGTTCAACAACAGGCTTCGCATCATCTTCCATATTAATGGCACAAATAGAGGGAGAAATCCCCTTCAAGTCATCAAGAGTGTAGCCAATAGCACCTCGGTGTTTCTTCAATATTTCCAATAACCTTTCTTCTTCAAACTCTGAAAGCTTAGAACTAATAATAACATGATATATTTTCTTATCATCAATATGAGCATATTTAATATTATCAGGCAATGGTTTTAAATCAAAGACCGGATCTTCCTTTGGTGGTGGTGTTCTACCCAGATCTTCCACCGGTAAATCATGCTTAAGAATAGGTTGACGAAGGAAAATTTCATCAAGCTCATCCCTTTCTTCCCTAAAAGCTTCACTCTCACTATTCTCCAAATGTTGCTGCAAAGGATTACTAGGAGCAAGAGCAATAGACGCACATTGTTCAACTTTCAAATCATTATTAGGCAAATAAGCTTTATAAGGAGTTTTGGTAAATTTAGAGAAGTTAAACTCATAAGATTCACCAGCAAATTTAGTCAAAATTTTCTCTTTCTTGCAATCTATAATAGCTCCACAAGTATTTAAAAAAGGTCTACCAAAAATGATAGGACAATATTTACTAGCAGCAGAACCAAGTACCAAAAAGTCAGCAGGATATTTAATCTTACCACATAGAACTTCCACATCTCGAACAATACCAATTGGAGAGATAGTTTCTCTATTAGCCAGCCGAATAACCACATCAATATCTTCAAGTTCACAAGAACCAATTTCGTGCATAATCTCCGTGTAAAGCTCATAAGGAATATCACTAATACTTGCACCAATATCACATAAACCATAATAACAATGATCACCAATTCTAACAGATAGCATAGGAACACTAGCTTTCCTAGACTTATTAGGATGCGAAACAATATTAGAGGCATCTTCACAAAATAATATGACCATCCTCCACATTTTCAGTCACAAGATCTTTAACTAATTGCAACAGCAGGTTCAACTTTTATTTGTTCTTCAGGTTCTATAGGTTTCTTTTCACTTTTATGAACCGCACTATTTATAACGGAGTACTCCTTCATTTAGCAGGGAAAGGAGTTTTTCAATATAAGCTTCAGGAATAACATGATCAACAGTTTCCACTACAACACATTTATTTATAGATGGATCAATTTTATCTTTATACGGTTCATGATACTTATCAAAGTTCTTCTTAGGCAATTCATAATGAGAAGCAAAAGCTTTATAAAGATTTGCAGCAACTTGAGAATCAAGACCATAAGTAGCACTCATATTACGAAATTTATCAGTATCATAAAAGCTTCAATGCATTTATAATCATAATTTATACCTGATTTTCTATCCATGTCGTTCTCCCATCCTTCAGTATTTTCTTGGATCCGATTAAGAAGGTCCCTTTTAAACTCTTCCTTGTTGCGTGTAAATGATCCAGAACAAGAAGTATCTAGCAAGGTCTTGTCTTGAAAAGAAAGTCTTGCATAGAAATTATCAATAATAATATTACCGGGAAGCTCATGAATGGGGCATTTGAGCATTAAAGACTTCAATCTCCCATGCTTGGGCAATACTCTCTCCTTCATGAGGCCAAAAATTATATATGCGATTCGATCTTTGTGAATCTCACTTGGAGGATAGAACTTAGAATAAAACCGGGGCACAATATCATTCCATTCAAGAGAATCCCCATTATCGAGTAATTTATACCAATGTGCCGCTTTACCGGACAGCGATATAGAGAATAGTTTCTTCCTCACTTCATCCATAGCAATACCCGCACACTTGAATAAACCGCATAATTCACCTGTAAGAACAATAAATGATCTCCATAATGAGTGGACAGTCCCATCCCCTGTATAACGGTTACCCACTACACGTTCAATAATTTCTCATAGGTATTTTGTATGGTATTTCTTCCTTACCTGGCGCCTCATCCACTACCTTTGCTAGTGCAGTAGTAGATTTCCCAAATACACTCAAGAGAAGATATCTCCATAATGAATTATAGCAGCAGCAGTAGATAAAAAATCAGAAAACCGTTAGAAATTTACCTCTAGCGCTTCAGCAGCGTGTCAGGCATCGCCCCGGCAACGTAGCGAATGTCTTGATGATGTGATCGTAGTATCTTCGATAGTAAGAATGTCGATCCCAGGACGAGAAGTGTTCAGCACAACAGTTTCGATGAAGGATTCACCGTAATGCTCACAGACAAGTATTCAGGGGGTTTTGATGTAACAGATGAATAAAGTACGAGTAAGTAAAATGCGAGAGTAATAATTGCAGCGAGTGGCCCAATCCTTTTTAGCACAAAGGACAAGCCGGTTTGTTTACTTATAATGACCAAACGTTCTCGAGGACACACGGGATTTTAGTCTAGTGCTTTCGCTACATACGGCTAATTAATCTTCATTGTTTTGATAAGTGTTGTGTGGGTGAACCTATGCTAATGTACCACCCTTCCTAGGACTAATACATACTTGTGATTATACCCCTTGCAAGCATCCGCAACTACAAGAAAGTAATTAAGATAAATCTAACCACAGCCTTAAACTCGAGATCCTGCTATCCCTCCCGCATCGATATACCAACGGGGGCTAGGTTTCTGTCACTCCGGCAACCCCGCAATTGGCAAACGAGTACAAGATGCATTCCCTAGGCCCATAAAGGTGAAGTGTCGTGTAGTCGACGTTCACACGACACCACTAGAAGAATAACACCACAACTTAAATATCATAACATTGAATATTACTCAACCATAATTCACTACTAACATTTAGACTTCACCCATGTCCTCAAGAACTAAACGAACTACTCACGAGACATCATATGGAACATGATCATAGGTGATATGATGATGAATAACAATCTGAACATAAACCTTGGTTCAATGGTTTCACTCAATAGCATCAATAACAAGTAGAAATCAACACCGGAGAGTTTCCCCTATCAAACAATCAAGATCAAACCCGAATTGTTACAGCGGTGACGAGGTGCAGCGGTGGAGATGGCGGTGATGATGATGGAGATGATGATGATGGTGATGGAGATGATGTCCAGCTCGATGACGGTGACGATGGCGTCGATTTCCCCCTCCGGGAGGGAATTTCCCCGGCGGATTCCTGCCCGCCGGAGAGCTCTTTTCTCTCTGGTGTTCTCCGCCCCGCAGAGGCGGCTGTGGCTCTTCGCGATGTACCCTCTGGAGCTTAGGTTTTCGGGACGAAGACGTACGCGAAGAAAAGGAGGCGAGAGGGCTGTGGGCCCCCTCTCACGGCGGCGCTGCCGGCCTTGGGCCGCGCCGGCCATGAGGTGGGCCCACCCGGTCCCCGGGTCCCCCTTCCGCTCCTTCGTCCCGGAAAAATAGGATTTTTCGTATAATTTCCGTCAACCGTTGATCTTCCGAAATATTGCATTCGACGGTGCTTTTTCCAGCAGAATCCTGGCTCCGGTGCGCGATCCCAAAATAATCATGAAACATGCAAAATAGATGAAATAACATAAGTATCATTTCCAAATATGAAATATATCAATGAATAACAGCAAATTATGATATAAAATAGTGATGCAAATTGAACGTATCAGCTAGCACCATTGGAAAAAGCTCGACATACTTGGCCTGAGGAGTTACCTAGTGTGTTGTGGAGTATTCGAACAACACCAAATACAGCGACACATGAAACTCCGTTTTTCCTGGTCCATGGAGCTGAAGCAGTACTGCCTATAGAAATAGAGCATGATTCTCCGAGAGTAACGGAATATGACGAAGAGGCATCAAGGAAAGCATTGGAAGATGATGTCGATGCAATTGATGAAGCTCGAGACGAAGTGTTATCGTGGGTAGCTAAGTACCAGCAAGATCTAAAAAACTATCACAGTCGACGATTGAGGCCAAGATCCTTTCAGGTAGGCGATCTAGTTCTTCGACTCAGACAAACAAGCCATGAAAAACTCGAGTCGCCGTGGCTTGGTCCTTACATCGTCACAGAAGTAATCGAAGGGAGCATACGGGATAAAGGACAAGAAGATAGGAGACACAGAGCCAAATCCTTGGAATGTGGCGCACTCTTTTCCTTTTTCAGGGCACCGAGTGGGGCTAAAAAAAGATTTTAATGAGGCGGACTCGCGGTGCTGCAATATAATAAAGATAGTGGAGATATACATCTTTTTCTCTGACAGGCTCGGGGGCTTGCGCCCAGAAGTTACAATATATTGCCGACGAATACAACTTGCAAACAATATTTCGCCTTGGTGAAAAGCACCTCGCAAAATAAAATGAAGATACAAAATAGTGATCAACAAAAAAAAGGCTCGGGGGCTAATACCCGCAAACATAGTATACTCAATATAATTTATTTTGCCTTGGTTCAACCTCGCATACACAATAGAGAAAATCGCCAAACACTCGGGGGCTTGACGGCAAAAAATAAGAAAAATATATCCAGTGGCTTTACAATATAGATTATGTTTACAACATACAAGATGCAACAACTGAGAAAAATCAACAAGATAAAGGAAAAAATCTCAATTGCTGCCTAGTATATCATCTATGGTTATTCGCTCATCATTTGCAGCACGAGTACTATGTTCAGCATAGCTATCCTTCACGAAGAACTCAGCGTCCATCCGAAGCAGTTCATCCATCATTTCTTCAGCAACAGGGGTCACAACATCATCAATTTTGCCAATATTCCTATTTCTCTTTGCCATCTTGGCCAGACACTTGGTAACAATTTGACTCATGTTCAACTTCGGATAACAGATTTGTATCATAATCATAGCAAATCTCGCGCCGGCAGACAATTGGGCCCACACAAATCCATGGATTCGAGGTGCATCCCGAAATTTATCCATCAGAGCAGGAAGGGTTTCTGGCATCTTGTTACGCGGGAACATGGTGCCGTAAACTAGGGACAATGTCCTTGTGCAGAAGTCGAGAAAATCGCGGACCTGATTCGCGCGATCTTGAAATCTGACGATTTGGCGAGTCCTCATCACTAGGCGTGCAAACCACACGCTTCGCTAAACGTCCGGCAAGGTACAGTACAGAATATAAACACCCGAAGTCAACAATAAGTAAAGCATGGCATACATGGCATAGGAAAATAAAACCAAGGTTTTGGCCCCTTTTTCAACTGACTTGAGAAAAGGTAATAGGTGAGGGGGGTCCCGATAATCATCCCCACGCATGGGTAGAGAGCTCACTCTTAGAACAGATAACAAGAACTCGGATCCTAGGGGGCATTAGCGAGTCAAAGTTCCGATGCTTTCGCAAAGGGGCTCACAGATGCCTCTGCTTACATATTTAGTTGTTAACATTTAAGTAAAGCATGTGTATCTCCAACAAACTAATATAGCATGTGATATCATCCCAACAACCCAACATATCCCGATAACAGATCGAGATAAACAACAGAGCCTAAACACGCCTACGACTCGCAAGGCTCAAACATCAAGCAACGGCTATGGGTAAGGAATGACACATATAGGATTATTATGGTAACAAGTGGAATAGGGCACGTGACTCGATAAAGAAGCGCAACCTATGTATAGCAGTGCGAGGGAGAGGAAAATGTAAAATAGGTGAAGAGAGAGGGATCGCCTGTGGAAAGTTGCAGAAGAACTTGTCGGAGAACTCGTCGTATCTCACATCACCACTTCGTGATCATATCCGGGAAGAAACAAATGCTGGAACAAACAACGGATGCAAGTCTTACTACTACAGATAATGAAGATCCAGCATGATCAAAATGGTATGCATGACATGTGTGGTGACCCTGCATACCGCTGCATGTTGTAGTATGCCAGTCGTTGATATAACATTCACGAAGTACCAATTCACAAATATTACATCCCTCAGAGTAGTACAACAGAACATAGCAGGTCCATAACTCATTCATTTATTATTACAAGCCATATATACATATCAGCTCGGAGTTCCTCTTGGGTCCTAAGAGGAATACTCCTGGGTTCGAGGTGAACCCGACTCAACTTACAATATAGAAGTCTTAGTAAGTTGTACATTAATACTCATCGAGCAGTTCAGTACTAAGTGTTCGTACTGCTCGGCTACTACTACTATCAGATAATTCTACGCTTATTCTCCTCCGGAACCCTCCCCGGTTCCGTAGACGATGAGGTAATCCACTCCTTCTACACCTCCGGAGAGGTCTGGTTCTTCATAGCAGATGTCTTTTGGTCCTTCTTGGTTGTCGTTTTCCTCCTCAAGCCGATTCAGACAATCTAAGCAGGGGATTTAAGAGTGGTATGAGTACGAGCGTACTCAACAAGTTCATTATAGAAAAGAGGTGTTTAATGCACTAGCTACGATATCAGACCAGAAAGTCTAATACCATTACAGGTTTCGATAATCATTTCTTCAAGAGGTTGCTTTTATTCAGAAGAACTATGTCCGTCATCCTTCACCGGTTTACTAGAACTTCATGGAGTTCCTTTCCGGCAGCGTTCGCAGTTCCAAATCCCGGAACAGGGAGTGACAGGTCACGATTCATTACATTCACAGAGGTGTGTTGCTTTACCCATAAGAGATCTTAACCTTGGTGCCAACCGGGAAGCTTTCCCGTCCACACTTCCTTTGTTGTGAGGCCCGGTATAAGGTCTAGCCAATCATGTTCCTCCGCTACCTCGAACACCCACCCTTTGTTGCAATTCCGACCTTGGGTCCTCGCCAGCCAGCGTATCCAAAGGATACCATCTGACCTCGACTAATATCAGGTATGACGGCCTGATACCTTCGCCGGTCGTTGCAACCCCTCATAGACCGCATTACCGTGGGGACTTGAACGGGTTCCCCACCCTACCGCTTGTCCCTCAGGATCAAGTGTCTACGGTAAGTGCATCCGTTGATGAACGAGAGGTGGAAACACTTTTGACTACTCTGTCCCACTCCAGATCGTATGGTTAACACGGTTATTACGGCACAATAATCACTGGACGACATGTGTTGTTTAATCCTAGATGGACGTAAACCCATTGCAATGGAACCTCCACCAGTCAACACAATCCATGGTTCCATTGCCAACCACATAGTCATATTCATAGTTATGAGAATAGTGGTTTTTCTTTTTATGCACAAGTGATAAACATAGTACTTTGCAAGTAATTTGATAAAAATACTCAAATGACATGGGCAAGCGATGAACTTGCCTGAAGACTGCAAAGTGTTGCAGTTCGATGGTGTGGACTGACCCGTGTCCTCTGTTGCTGAAAAATAGCATCTTTGTCCGATAAGGGCAATGGTTAAAGAGGCAATTATGCATGATTCAGCTTTTAGGTTTTGTTCTCCCCTTTCCGATGTTTTAACATTTCATGTAAGAGGTAATTACTAAGAATAATTTAGGGATACTCTGTTTAGGGTAAAATACTACCTTGAAATGTTGTCAAGGAGTTTTTAAAGTCCAAATGAATTTATGGACTTATGTTCATTATTGAAAATATAAAGTGATATTTAAATGATTATAATATTCATCAAATTAGGACTTAATCTTGTTTGTCTCCAAACATTCTGTTTCATATTTTATTATGATAGAGAATTTTATTCTAAGTGGTTTACATATTTTTACTTAGTTTTTAGAGCTATAATGATTTTATAAAATTTGGTCAAAGTTTGAGTCTTTAAGTGAATTTGGAAATGTCCAAATTACCCCTGGGCCCACATGTCGGTGCAACCCAGTGCGTTAGGTCGAACCGACCCACCGACCCGCCTCACTTCTCTCTCTCTCGCGCGTGTCTGAAACCCTAACCCTCTCGCTCGCTCGGGCGACCTGCGTCGCCCCGCCGTCGCCGAATTATTCCGGCCGTACGTCTCCGGCCAGCTCCAACGATGAGATCAAGTGCGCCAGATTCGCCTTTCGACAGCGCACCAGATCCTCCGCGTCGATCTGGTCCTCGTCGCCTCCTCTGCTCGCCGCCAACTCGCCTGCACGCATGGCCGCACGGTTCCGCGGTGGTTCGCCGTTCGCCGACGATCCAAACGCGGTGACGCGGCTGTGTGCCTCGCCGTGGTGGTGCTGGAGCACTTGTGCTCGGCGACGCCTGGCTTGGCCGCGGCTTGGCGATGCCGTGGTCGAGCCCTGCTGCCGTGCCGCCATGGGCACGCCGTAGTGCTCCTGCTCCAGGTACGCCTCCTCTCTACTTCGTTTCTCTCCTCCTCATCTTCTTCTTGATCTAGTCTCTGGTGCTGCTCCCCCTCCTAGAGATGCTTGACATGCCGTGTTGTTGTTGCGTTGTGTTGTGCCCTAATTACTATGCTTGGCCTAGTGTGTGTTGCTGATGCTGCGTGTCTATGGCTGCCTCTGCTGCTGCTATTGTGTGCTTAGCTGCGGCTGCTGCTACGCTACTAGCCATGGTTTTGCTTCTGTGGCCATGCATGTGATGTTGCTTTGCTTGTGCTGCTATTTCTATACTCATGCTCATGCTATTACTCCTTCTGTGTTACTCCTATACTTGCATCATGAGCATGTTGTGATGCTCATGGCTTGCCATGTTGCTCCAGCTGTTGTTGCTGCTACTGGATAACCATGTGTAGCCATGGTTCTTGCCCCTGGCTTGATTACTGAGAGTAATCCTTGCTTTTAGCAAGGGCCAGTGCTATTTGTGTGATGCTTAATGGGCTCTGGCTCATGGTAGGCTCTTTTTGGCTTAACTGTTGTCTATATTCATCGATTCCTTCATGATGTGCTTCTGGATACAATTATGAAATTGTTTACACAATTTCTGTAATGCAGTTATTGCTTATGTGTGGCTATTTAATTAGCTGGTCCATGTTCTACTGCTCAGCTAGACTCTAACATGCTCTGGCCTGCTCTAGCAAGTCCTGGCAGTCCCTTATGATCATGGCATCATAAGTTTTTTTTTGAAACTTTCTACTGTGGGGGAGCCCCCCACAGCCTCACTTTATTAAACCCAACAAAGAAACAAAAGAGTTACAATATTTACACAATAGGGTAAAAAAGAAACAAACTATATACAAAGGTACCTAAGGAAGAGACTTTAGCCATATTGACAAAAGATCTACATCAGCAGCTGTCACCCTATGCATAAGCATGGTGATGTCATGAAAAACCCTGCCTTCCAACCTCTGAAAGTCGGCCTGATATGCTTGAAAATGCATGAATTTCTTTGCTTCGAAATGTTCCAACATGCAATGACCACAACTTCAACAAAACATGGTCCCTAGAATGTTTTCTTAGCAGTAAAGAGTGATGCAAGTGTATCTCCCGGCTGCCAAGGGATTTGCAAATAATTCCAAATTCGTGTGCTATACATGCAGTTAAAGAAGAGGTGTCTCCAATCTTCATATGAATCATCATGGAATAACACACAACTGTGATTATCAATAACATTCCAATGCATCCTTAATAGCATGTCTTTAGTATTTATTCTATCATGAAGAATGAGCCAGGCAAAGAATTTGTGTTTCGAGGTACACTTGCTCTTCCACAACCAAATAGAGGGAGTGTGGCTTAGCATTGAGCTAAAATGCAATCTGTATATCAGACTTGGCTTATACTGTCCATTTCCTTTTTCTATCAACCAAGTGTCCTTTGTCCCTTCTGTTACCTCCACATTTTCTAGGAAAGTTCTCAACTGCAACATTTCTCCATGAGCTTGTATGGATAAGGGAAGATGAAATCCATCTGTAATATCCTCCATATCACAAAATTCCTTGACTGACTGACACTTATCCTTAGTGAAGGAAAAAAATCCTAGGAAACCTGACATCCAGCGTTTCCTCCTTCCAATTATCAGCCCAAAATAAGATGGACTCACCATTCCCTATCTTACATTTAGTGACAGCTTTGTACTGGTCCATCAAACTGAACACATCTCTCCACCAGAAGGAACCAACAAGAACTGTGGCATGAGGGACTGTTTCAAAATAATAAGTGTCCCTCACTAATTGTACCCAGGGAGTATCATCATTATTATAGAATTTATGGAGATATTTTAACAGAAGTGCTGCATTTTGAATTCTTAAATTAATGATGCCCAGACCACCCTTATTCTTGGGTTTGCATATCATATTCCAGGCAGCCAAAGAATGAATTTTCTCCTTATCTTTCCTTCTCCACAAGTAGTGTCTCCTTGCTCTATCTACTACATCCACCACTCCCACATGTATACTTAGAGAGAGCATGAAAAAAGTGGGCAAAGAGGAGAGCACTGAGTTGACCAAGACCAAGCGATCTCCATATGATAAAAAAGATGTAGTGGCAGATAGTCTCCTCTCCACTCTGTCAATAAGAGGAGACATATCTCTGATGGTTGGTTTAGTGGTTCCCATTGGGAGACCTAAATAGGTGAAAGGCATGCTACCCAATTGGCAATCAAAATCTCTGGCAAGCTCAACAGCCTCATCATGTGTCAAATTTATAGGGATCATAGAGGACTTATTATAATTAACCTTAAGACCTGTGAAAGCAGCATACTGATCCAGGAAATTTTTGAAGGCAGCCAATTGCACTTTCTCAGCAGGTAACACAATAATAGTATCATCAGCATACTGAATGATAGGAAAATCATTGCCAACAGGTATAGGAGCAGTCAGGATTCCCTCCATGTAGGCAATATTGACCAAAGTCTGCAAAAGACAAGCACCTTGCACAAAAAGCGAAGGAGACATGGGGTCCCCTTGCCTTACTCCTCTCTTTCATGGAAAAGATTTACCAGGCACTCCATTAACTAATATTGAGGAAGATCCTGAGGACAACACTTCCTTTGCCCAGGTCAGAAATAATTCAGGATATCCCTTGGCCCTCATTATCTAAATGATGGCTTCATGGTCCAGTGTGTCAAAAGCTTTCTCAAAGTCAATTTTTAGGACTACAATCTTCCTCTTGGACTGCTGGCATTGGTACAAAAACTCAAAAGACCATGCAAGGCAATCCTGAATTGTTCTGTTCTGAATAAACCCATACTAATTGGCATGAATAGTTCTTTTAATCTCACTTTGCATCCTATTAGCAGCCAATTTAGTCAGGAATTTGAGACAAGTATTAGTCAGAGAAATTGGTCTAAAATCATTTATAGACTCAGGACTATGTTTCTTAGGCACTAGAGTAATAAAGGATCCATTGATATTATGCAGAGAAGCTTTACCACAGTGAAAGTCATGACACAATCTAGTAAAATCTGCTCTGACTATGCCCCATCATTTCTTCAAAAATAAGCCACTGAAACCATCATGACCAGGGGCTCTGTCTGGTTTCATGTGCTGAACAATCTTATCAATCTCTTCATCAGAAAATGGAGTTACCAAGGAATCAAGATTATACACTCTCTGAATGATAGCTCCAATATTCATAGGACTAGTTGCCCTGCATACTCCCATCCTATTTTTGAAGCTATGAAGGAAGGCATTAGCATTTTCACTGTGAGTGGACAAAGTATTCCCATCATCATCCATAATATCTGCAATCACATTATGCCTATATCTCTCTGTGGCCTTGGAGTGAAAAAATTTAGTGTTTTCACCTCCAAGTTTTATCCATCTAATAGTGCATCTCTTCTTCCAATAATCAGACTGAGACTGCATCAAAACTTTCAAGTGCTCCTTTACTGTATTCCTAAAATTAAATTCAGGCCTACTCAGCTCCCTATCATCCTCCAACTGATCAAGAATCAAAATAGCTTCATTGCATTTCAATATTAACTGCTTAATAGCAGATAAGCTTTTCCCCCATCTTTTAAGCTCATACCTCAATTTTTTTAACTTGGCTGAAAGAATGCCTGCAGTAGAAGTAGATCTGACTGGCCAAGCCCAAAGTTCCTTAACCAAATCCATAAACCCAGGCTGCTCAACCCAATGATTTTCAAACCTAAAAATATGTGCCTTAGGAATACTTGTGGCAATTTGAATCACACAAGGAGTATGGTCAGACACTGGTTTGGCCAAGGGATGGACTAAAGTATTTGGATATTTAAGAGTCCATTGACAGCTAGTAAAGAACCAATCCAACTGCTCAAGCAAGGGCTGATCTTGCATATTGGACCAAGTGAACTTCCTTCCTTTTAAGGGAATCTCCACTAGGCCAAGGTAACTGATAACTTCATTAAAAATGAAAATGTCATTCATATCAGCTCCAGGCTTGTTTCTATTATCAACAGACCTCATAAAATTAAAGTCCCCCACTAGCAACCAGTGCTCATCAAAAGGAATCTGGAGATCATGCAACCATTGAACAAAAACATCCCTCTCTATGCCTCTACAAGGGCCATCTAACCAAAGTCCAAGACTCTTTTGTGTGCTTTGAGGTGAAAAGGACCCTCACTGCAGATCTATGTACTTCCAAAAGAGTGCCATCAAAAATAGAACTGTTCCATAAAACAATAATGCCACCAGAGGCTCCCACAGAAGGGGAGAAAGCAAATTGATCAAACCTTTTGGGGCAAAAACTCCTTATAAAAGAGTGATCAAAATTTTCACACTTAGTTTCTTGCAGACATATTACTGAGCAATTACTCTCATCAATTTTATTATAGACTGCCAATCTTTTATCCGTATCATTTAGACCTCTCACATTTCAATCCAGAACCAACCAGTCCATTAGCCATTGTTTTGTGCTATCCATTAAATAACAGTGAATAAAGAGCAACACATAACCATTGGACAACCAACAGCTCACACAACACAAAAGGCAACAAATAAGGTCCAAGCAACATATCATTGTAGTTCAGATATATATAGTATTGTGATGGATAGTCTTGCACATAGGCACCATAGGTGTAGCTAAAGCAACAAAAGAAGCCCACATTTGGGCACAAAAGCATCACATAAACATGTATTATCATTTAAACCCCTGAAGTAGAGTCTTGCACAGAAGAGGCCATAAGCTTCTCCTCAGTCAACTTGTCTGCAGGTATCTCCAGGGCTACACCAACCTTCTGAATCACCTTGATAGGAGTAAAAGGTGCAACATTTTCCTTACTGGGCTTGGACTTGGGCTTTTTCTTTGTCTCCTTCTTGGGCTCCATGTAACACCCCAACTTTTGCAACCTTGTCTAGTTGCCCTTATTTCAAAAATCAGGGGGAACAAAAACTTTTTCTTAAGACTAGATAGATGAATTGCCTTGATCTGTTTGTTTTGATGCATTGCCTTGGTGTGTTGGTAGATGTGTTTTCTTGTTTTGCTTGTTGAGTTATGTCCTGAGCTACTTCAAAGAACAACACCTCTGGTGGTTAAACAAGCAACTCACCTAATAAAACACATGTGTGACTTAGGAAAAGTTGTTTCCTTTTTTTACCACATCAAACTCTCCTTCTGATGGCAACATGAGTGTGCCATCTTGATTTTCTCTTTGTAGTACAAGATAGCTCAATCATCCTTAATTCAAAACTTGGGATCATCTACCCCTCACCACATCCTTCTCTTGTACCCACTCATCCTTGTTGGTTTTGAGGACATGTCAACCATCTGTGTTGACAGGCTTAAAATGTCCAGACTTTGGCAGTTAATCTCTATGCAACCACCACTGTTATTGGTAGCCTAAATACATGGATCTCATCTATGCAACACCCTCTTCAACCTCCACGTCCTACATGTCTTAGTCAATCCTTGCACCTCATATATTCAACTTGATCTGGTATCCTATCTCATGTTTCAGCACCAGATCACTCTTCCTCTTTTACCTCTTGTTTTTGTTTTCATTCAAGTTTATCTTCACAAAACCAAGAGTGGGATTGATGGGTACAGTCTGTAGCCACCATCTACCCTTGAGAACAATCCTCCCTGAATTAGTTTTATTTCTCAAAAATCCTATTGTTTTTCCTACTTTGGTTTTGATCACAAAACTACTTCTAGTTTTATTAAAGCTTCTCAAAATATTTCTTCAAAGAAAACAAGGAACTAAAATGGATTTTGTTTTCTCATCCCATTTCTACCAAGTACTGATTTCTAAAAACATTATTTTCTATCTTGCTTTCTTTTCAGCAAAAGGCTTGTTTATGGTACCTACACCATTTCTTGTTTTCCTCTTGATTATTTTACATTGGAGAAAAACTCTACTTTACTAGAGAAAGTAAGTAGAATATTTTGAACCCCTATGTTCCAACTAGTTTTATCTCAACACTTTCAAATTTCATTCCACTTGAGTTCATTCCCAATTTCCCCTAGACAATTGAGGTGTTTCATATACCTTTCAATTAAATCCTTTCTCAAATGGCAAAACTTGCACATCTTATGCACATCTCTGATCTACCACATTGTATCCCCTCATCCTCCAATTCTTGATCAAATGGATGATCATTTGATACTCTCAAATCACTCACAATTGACCTCTTATTTGAAGAGCAACTTATATTTCATCATACCCATCTCAATCCTCTATTCTTTTCCATCATCACTTTGACCTCATGAATAGATGATTTATGTCAATATATTCATCCTTGTGAGTATATGAATACTTTACTCACCATCTCTCTTAATCTTGCTCTATCATTGACTAAGCCACCATCACCATCCCATCTACCTTGACATGCTCATGCATTGTTGCATGTGGTCAATCCCAATCCTTCCAAAAATTGAATTCAAATGAAAACTTCTATTCATTAACTCTACCTTGGGAACTATCTTCATCATAAGTTGGTCTCCACCAAAGTGGTGAAGATTATTCTCATGGCACATGTTACCCTCATATTCCTTTCTATCTATATGTATCTGCTCCTATTATTAATCCTCATCAAAGTCACCCATTGGCATTATCTCCTCAACATCATGCATTGGCCTATACACTTGGATGTTGTGCACCTCTCTCATTGTTCACTTGTTTGGCAAGATTGTAGCCGGCCAAATTGAGTATGCATTCAAATTTCGGCCAGCCATTTCCTCCTCACTTTCTTCCTCCACAAGACTTGCCTCCCACCTAACCCACTCAATAAATGGGCAGCCACCCACCTTAGCCAATCAAAAAGGAGGCAGCCACCCCTCTCCTTCTATATAATGAGCTTGGCCGGCCACCTCCTTCACCTTTGGCTCCCATTTCTCTTCCTCCACTCCCCCACACTCCTCTCCTACCTCTTCCCCACGAGCTGAAGCTCCCCCAAGGCTCCATGGCCGGCCATGGCCATGGGAGCACACCAAACCGCAGCTCTCCTCCTCTCTCAAGCTCCTCCTCACCATGAGAGCATCCCTCTCACTCTCTTCTTCCCTAACCTTTGATGAACCCAGCTCCCTTTCTCCTTTCTCCTCTCACAAGATTGGATCTTGATGCAGGTGCATGTTGGTCCAAGCATGGAGAAGGTTGAGCTATCCTCAGATCTGAAGTTCTTGAGCAAAGTTCGTCCAAAACCTTGCAGTAATTTCTGTAATCTTGCTGTTTCAGATTCTGGTACGAACTTGTAAAATCCACCAAATCTCGTGTGCTAATCCAAATCGAGTGATTCAAAGTTCCACAGTTAGATACGGAAAAGATCTACAACCTGGCGTTGGTCTCATCCTCAAATTCCTTACGGATTGTCCGTGGTAAATAAAGTTCTGTAAACATGCAGATTCACTGTTTGTTAGATTTGTTCCGTTTTACAGAACCTTTTTGAACAAACTCAACTGTAGATGAAAGCCCTCTTCAATACCTTCGTTTTGGCAGTGGTTTCACTTCGATTGACCTCCTGAAACTGAAATGGTTCACAGATCAAGATCTGGTTAGATCTGACTTTGTCGAATTAAACCAGGAGCTTGGAAACGAATTTTGGAATGAAACCAATTGGGTAAGAACCAGATTTTCAATACCTTTCACATGCATCTGACCTCATATTTTTATGATTGATGTACGATTTGTGGTGAATTAAACTTGTTCTGTGTGTTCTGCAGACATGGTCGTTAGTTTTTAAATCACCAAAAATCCATATTTAAACCTAATTGAGTGATTCCAATTCTGTAGGACTACTGAATGTTTTCTTTATCTTCTCAAACAAGTTTCAAACCTTTATCTATTCTGTAACTCCAGAGGTAAAGAAAATGGTATAGACATGCAGTAATCTTGTTAATCCATTTGTGAGAGTTTCAGAAACATTGTGAACCCCAATCCAATTGTGTATGCTTCTCTGTTTTATTATCTTTCAAATGCCAATGGTCTCATATTTTTAGGATTTTTCTACAATTTATGGCTTACAGATCTTGTTTTCTGTACAGTCAGATTCAAAGAAATTCCTAAAATTATAGGTTTAATATTTTTGGGTGATTCCAATTGGGTTAGTATTGTATTAGTACTGGCCATCTAGGAAAAATATTATTAGTCTCTGTTCATACATACTTGTTGCTGTTAGTAATGTATATGTGTGACATGCATTGATGAAGCAAAACTTTTCGGTTTATTTAAAACCCTTGACCAACTCTTTTTAGTAGAGATGGGCAACCCTTGTTTTATGTTTGCAAAATAAAACCTCTGCAATTTAATATTAGCTCTTTTGTTTTGCTTAAGTTTTCAAATGGTAGGGCATATCAATTGCTTCCTATTCTTGTGTAGTGTTATGTAAGCTTTATAAAATAGGGAGAACGATTGCCCGCTTTTCCAAAAATGTTTCAAATTGTAATGTGAATGTTTTTGAGGCCAAACTAATGCACTTGTCATATTTATGATGTTATCTACTAGGGGATATTTGTTTTACACCATGGTGATAATCGAGAGAGGCAATTGCTAAGTTGTGATGCACTCATACCTTTACTAGGTAAATAAACGGGGTTCTCTAAATTAAAACTCTTAAAGTTGTTTTGTGGTATCTATAGGTCCTTAGTATGTTATACCTTGGCTACATGGTTAGTTGTTGATTGTTGAATGTTGTCTTGTTAATGCAATGTGATTGATTGTGTTCTTTTTTATATTTTCCGGCGATAGATGCGAATAATTCCGGAGAAGAAGAAGAAGTGGAATCGGATGAGAAGATTAATTATATTGTTGGAATTCTTATATTGATGGAGTTGAAGACGTACAGGGACAAATAAGCCAAGGCAAGCCATCTTTTGATCTCTGATTTAGTGTCTAGTTGGATGTCATTTGTTGATGTCCAAAGCACCTTGAATTCTATGTGTGTTATTCTCTCTATTTATGTCATCTATGTGTGTTTCCAAGTGGGGTACTCCCTAGTGGTGATACTCCACCTTTGTCATGTGATTATGGGATACATGGCATCATGGCCGTGCTATTCCCCTTGGTTATCATGTATGCCCAACTTGAGCATGCATCATCTCAAGAAAATAACTTACATCACACCCACCCCCTTTGTAGTATAGAGGTATCAATGTCATGATCTTGGTGTATTCTCAACTTGAGAGGAGTATGCCGTGTACCATATTGGAGAGTATGTTGGATAGTGATACTCCACTATCTAAGTTGTATATTTAGCACCACAAATCTGAAAGTATAATCCTCCTTGTGTTGTCATAATACATGCTTACCTTAAAGCAAGTATGATCCACTCCATTACCTTTTTTTTACACCATCTATGGCGTGATGACTCTCATCTCGGCCGTAGTGCAATAGTAGTTCCACTCATGAAACTATAGGTTGGGAACCCCTCAAGGCTTACCTTGTTGTAAATGTTTGTGAAAACCTTGGGTAAGTTAACTCTACTCAAGTGTATGTTTTGGAAAGGCAATGTTTGGAACAAGGTTGTTCGGAGGAAATATGGTTGGTTGTGGACAAGCAAAGGAAGTGTGGGTGAAATGTGTTTTTAAAAAGGAGCACTGCGTATAAGTGTACACCAGCCCAACTTTTATCGCGCAACCACACTACCCTGGTGTGGGACGGGGCTTAGCCCGTAGTTTGTTGAAGCTGGCAGGAGCACCCTTCACAACTTTCTAGGGAGGGTCATGACGACCTCCGACGCCGGGTTGCGCTCTGGAGGAGGCAATACACTGTCTTAACGATAGCCGGACGATTACGAGGGTCTTCTGTCATGGCGCCGGAGATACGCTCAAAAGGAGGTATGCTGCCGGGGTGCCGGGAAGGGGTAAGCCCGCAGGGAAGGACTCGTGCCAGTGGAGATGGGCGAAAGGTTATGTCCGGGTATCCGTCGTGGCATATGTTGTTATGCGGGGATGATGCCCACACGATAGGTATCCGGATATTTGTGGGGAAAGTGTGCAAACTCTGCAGAGTCAAATCTATTCGAATAGCCGCGTCCGCGGTCATGGACGGGTTGCAAAAGGTCTACCTTTACCGGGGCTTGCGTTTTGTTTTGGCAAAATCTTTGCAAAGGAAATGTTGTGTTTATATGTACCGGAAAGGTACGGAAAATGGGCGTGTGTTGACCATATGGAGATGGTCGTGGGAAAAATTGAGACCAAGTGGGGAACTCTTTCCTAGTGTTGCATGTAGAGGAACTCTTCTTTAACAAAGATGTAGAGATGTCATAGGACTTCCCTATTATCCCCATCACCTGAGATGGCGGTATGCTAACTCTTCTTCAATACATATATAGATATGCCATAGCTATCTTTTGAAGTATCTTCTTCAATAAAGATATAGAGGTGTCATAGTACCACTTTAGTGTCTCCATCAATTGCGATGTCGGGATGCTATATCCACAAGAGAAACTGATTCTCTTTCACATGCTATATCCACAAGAGAAACTGATTCTCTTTCACATGCTATATCCACAAGAGAAACTGATTCTCTTTCACATGCTATATCCACAAGAGAAACTGATTCTCTTTCACATGCTATATCCACAAGAGAAACTATTCTTCCTCTCTTGTCTCTTTTAGTTAGCTCTGTTAGCATCTTTCTTGATGGTTTGCGAGTACAATTCCAAATGTACTCACGGCTTTGTCCCTGGCTATTTACTTGGCCAGACTTGAAGGAACTCGACAGACAAAGAAGGAGTTGGCGACGTCTATGCGAGCTAGGAACGTCTTCCCAGTCAGTTGCCTGTAGGGTTATGGCAGATGACTTGGGTACTGCGCGCTGAAGTGATGATGCTACTCTGATGTTTAGTTAGGCCCTTCGAGGCTTTTATGTAATTATCGGTCATGTGATCATGTTGTAATTTTCTTATTCCGCTTTGTAATGGATGGTGTAATTTGATATCAGTTCGGTTATGTGTTCACGGCGCACCGATCATGGGATCGTGAACGTATACATAACAGGGAATTTCGGACAGCTAGTCCGGGGTTCCCCAGCCGGTATCGAGCTATCCTGACTGTAGGAGACCTTAGTTAGCATGGACGTTAGTTAGGAAAACAATTACTTGGGAAAAACTATTTATGAAACAAATTGTTTCTTTAGTCGGAAGTATAGCTTCTACTCCTCTTATTTATTCAAAGCTTCTAAATTCTTACCTCTCCGCTTTATAAAAAGGTTTGAAAATTCTTGCTCTACTGTCTCAACCACTTCAAACCTACATGTTGGACGATGTCCCCAACTCAGACCGGAGACTCGAAGTCGAAGATGGATAAACCTTTTATGAAGTCTCACGTATCTCCAACGACAACTATTGAAGATCGGACGCCGACTTAGTCTTGCACATAAAGGGATAATAAGATCATGCCTTTGGTGGTCACCAAAGTCTGTCAAGGATCTGACCTTGATCCTCCATGGACATGCACTTTTTGTAGTCGTCAGGGATCAAGTCCTCAGTTTCTTGACTAGTAATTTTTAGGCCATCCACGAGAAGATCTCGACTTCGGGAGCACCTCAATAGCTACCTCTTCGAAGACCTCATGTTTCCGGGATGTCGAGACAAGAAGTTCTACACAGTTTTCTCCTCCGCCTCAACATCAACGACTCAACACCCGGCCCCTTCACCACCAACTGCTACAAGGATCCAAGTTGAAGCTGATGCTGACGATATGAAGACGTCGACATATGTGACCAGCCCCAAACCAATAGGATGGATAGGACAAACTCAATCGCTTTGATTGAGATAAACCCGCGCATTAGGAATTTCTGGGTACTTAGAGTACCATGTCGGGTTTGATGATTGCTTGTAGTTCCCTAGTGTGCTGCCTTGAGTGTTGGTATCTGTTTGTTGTGTGCATGTATTTCTTGCTATTTAGACATTCCCGCCCTTTTTAATTGTTTGAAATTTGAAAAACAGAAATTAAAAATGGAAATCTGCTAGTGTACTGTTTTGCTAATAAAAATAGTTTGGTAGCTCCGATTGATGTGATTCCAATTGCACTAGAACCAGTATAAAATTATCTTTCAGATACCACTGACCTTGTATTTTTAGGATTTTTGTGCGATTTTTAATAAATAAAACTTGATCACTGTTTCTGGTTAGTATTTTGAGTCTCAAAAATTGAAAAATAAATATTTTTGAATGATTCCAATTGTGTTGATCTTGTTTTGTTACTGTGCATCTAGGAAAAATACCAGTAGCCTCTGTTAGTGGTATTTTGTCTCTGGTTATGATTGTATGGGTGTTACATGCAATGATAGGATTAAAGTTTGCCTCGCCGATGTATTGCTAACTGCTAGTTAGTTGGGTAGATTAACGAAAGACTCTAACTCTAAACCTGTTAGCAGTTGTTTTTCAATCATCGGAAAAACTAACCCAGACCCCTATCTACGTCGACTACTTTCAAGATCAGCTGGAGCGACTCTACCATGCCAACGAAGCAGAAGCCCCTACCTTCAAGAGTGACTGCACCTCGGCGAGAAGACATACTAATTTGGTCTAACCTTAGAGCATTATCATGCTAACCTCGGGGGTATCTTTTTTTTTAAACCACTCTGTAACTTACCGTCTAACAAGCTGAGGGGACAATAGCTTTAAAGCCAAGCTACATCACATGGTTCATCTGGTCCTCGCCAAGTGAAGCTCCTGAATATACCTCAAGAACTCAAGACTAGGTGCAACCTACCCGCTCACCAACTGGTATAAGTCAGCGCCGACCCGCCAGCTGATGATTGTCTTCGATGACCTCTGTTGCTGTTTCATATGGATACCAACTAGGTGTTTCATCAACTTACTAACTCACCGCGCATCCCATATGGTTTAGTTAACACGTGAGTGCCTCTTGAAGATGTGGTCTGCACGTCGCCCCAGAAGATTCTACAACTGAATACGGAAGATCGACGACTTCTTCAGAAGCCCCAGATAGGACCACAAGGCAGAAGCTCTGAGTTTTTCCGAAAGCCCGATGAAAAATCTTAAGGGTGGAAGGCTTTGCCTTCCCCTAAAATGTGGAGCTAACCCTAAAATTTTCTACCTTTATAAAACACCGTTGAAAACTTGGGATAGCACTAACCACTCTTGAAGCCATGGACTACACAACGCCCTCTGAAGATGTTTTCAACTCAAGACAGGAGATCAATGACTTCTCCAAGAAGCGCCCGACAAGACCCGTGGCCGAAGCTTACAGTTTTTAACGCCCCCTCCCCGGTGAACAATTTTAAGGGTGGAAGACTTCGTCTTCCACTAAATTTAGGCTAACTCTAAAAAGTTTTCAACCCTGCTAAGGCACCATTGGAGTGCACTAACTTTTCCGAAGTCATGGACTCCGCTAGGATTGATAAGAAGCTACAGGTCTAACATCTGCAGGGAGTAGTCAACTTCTTCATGAAGCTCGCCATCGGCAGGAATCCATCATGTCTGCTAGAAGATGAAGCAACGACCTTCTCTACAATGGTGCATCTACAGAAGGATGGAGTCTAACTTTCGTTAAGCATTACAACCCCTCTAGTTCTCGCTCAGTAATCTCGGGACGAGATTATTTTAAGGGTGGAAGATCTGTAACACCCCAACTTTTGCAACCTTGTCTAGTTGCCCTTATTTCAAAAATCAGGGGGAACAAAAACTTTTTCTTAAGACTAGATAGATGAATTGCCTTGATCTGTTTGTTTTGATGCATTGCCTTGGTGTGTTGGTAGATGTGTTTTCTTGTTTTGCTTGTTGAGTTATGTCCTGAGCTACTTCAAAGAACAACACCTCTGGTGGTTAAACAAGCAACTCACCTAATAAAACACATGTGTGACTTAGGAAAAGTTGTTTCCTTTTTTTACCACATCAAACTCTCCTTCTGATGGCAACATGAGTGTGCCATCTTGATTTTCTCTTTGTAGTACAAGATAGCTCAATCATCCTTAATTCAAAACTTGGGATCATCTAGCCCTCATCACATCCTTCTCTTGTACCCACTCATCCTTGTTGGTTTTGAGGACATGTCAACCATCTGTGTTGACAGGCTTAAAATGTCCAGACTTTGGCAGTTAATCTCTATGCAACCACCACTGTTATTGGTAGCCTAAATACATGGATCTCATCTATGCAACACCCTCTTCAACCTCCACGTCCTACATGTCTTAGTCAATCCTTGCAACTCATATATTCAACTTGATCTGGTATCCTATCTCATGTTTCAGCACCAGATCACTCTTCCTCTTTTACCTCTTGTTTTTGTTTTCATTCAAGTTTATCTTCACAAAACCAAGAGTGGGATTGATGAGTACAGTCTGTAGCCACCATCTACCCTTGAGAACAATCCTCCCTGAATTAGTTTTATTTCTCAAAAATCCTATTGTTTTTCCTACTCTGGTTTTGATCACAAAACTACTTCTAGTTTTATTAAAGCTTCTCAAAATATTTCTTCAAAGAAAACAAGGAACTGAAATGGATTTTGTTTTCTCATCCCATTTCTACCAAGTACTGATTTCTAAAAACATTATTTTCTATCTTGCTTTCTTTTCAGCAAAAGGCTTGTTTATGGTACCTACACCATTTCTTGTTTTCCTCTTGATTATTTTACATTGGAGAAAAACTCTACTTTACTAGAGAAAGTAAGTAGAATATTTTGAACCCCTATGTTCCAACTAGTTTTATCTCAACACTTTCAAATTTCATTCCACTTGAGTTCATTCCCAATTTCCCCTAGACAATTGAGGTGTTTCATATACCTTTCAATTAAATCCTTTCTCAAATGGCAAAACTTGCACATCTTATGCACATCTCTGATCTACCACATTGTATCCCCTCATCCTCCAATTCTTGATCAAATGGATGATCATTTGATACTCTCAAATCACTCACAATTGACCTCTTATTTGAAGAGCAACTTATATTTCATCATACCCATCTCAATCCTCTATTCTTTTCCATCATCACTTTGACCTCATGAATAGATGATTTATGTCAATATATTCATCCTTGTGAGTATATGAATACTTTACTCACCATCTCTCTTAATCTTGCTCTATCATTGACTAAGCCACCATCACCATCCCATCTACCTTGACATGCTCATGCATTGTTGCATGTGGTCAATCCCAATCCTTCCAAAAATTGAATTCAAATGAAAACTTCTATTCATTAACTCTACCTTGGGAACTATCTTCATCATAAGTTGGTCTCCACCAAAGTGGTGAAGATTATTCTCATGGCACATGTTACCCTCATATTCCTTTCTATCTATATGTATCTGCTCCTATTATTAATCCTCATCAAAGTCACCCATTGGCATTATCTCCTCAACATCATGCATTGGCCTATACACTTGGATGTTGTGCACCTCTCTCATTGTTCACTTGTTTGGCAAGATTGTAGCCGGCCAAATTGAGTATGCATTCAAATTTCGGCCAGCCATTTCCTCCTCACTTTCTTCCTCCACAAGACTTGCCTCCCACCTAACCCACTCAATAAATGGGCAGCCACCCACCTTAGCCAATCAAAAAGGAGGCAGCCACCCCTCTCCTTCTATATAATGAGCTTGGCCGGCCACCTCCTTCACCTTTGGCTCCCATTTCTCTTCCTCCACTCCCCCACACTCCTCTCCTACCTCTTCCCCACGAGCTGAAGCTCCCCCAAGGCTCCATGGCCGGCCATGGCCATGGGAGCACACCAAACCGCAGCTCTCCTCCTCTCTCAAGCTCCTCCTCACCATGAGAGCATCCCTCTCACTCTCTTCTTCCCTAACCTTTGATGAACCCAGCTCCCTTTCTCCTTTCTCCTCTCACAAGATTGGATCTTGATGCAGGTGCATGTTGGTCCAAGCATGGAGAAGGTTGAGCTATCCTCAGATCTGAAGTTCTTGAGCAAAGTTCGCCCAAAACCTTGCAGTAATTTCTGTAATCTTGCTGTTTCAGATTCTGGTACGAACTTGTAAAATCCACCAAATCTCGTGTGCTGATCCAAATCGAGTGATTCAAAGTTCCACAGTTAGATACGGAAAAGATCTACAACTTGGCATTGGTCTCATGCTCAAATTCCTTACGGATTGTCCGTGGTAAATAAAGTTCTGTAAACATGCAGATTCACTGTTTGTTAGATTTGTTCCGTTTTACAAAACCTTTTTGAACAAACTCAACTGTAGATGAAAGCCCTCTTCAATACCTTCGTTTTGGCAGTGGTTTCACTTCGATTGACCTCCTGAAACTGAAATGGTTCACAGATCAAGATCTGGTCAGATCTGACTTTGTCGAATTAAACCAGGAGCTTGGAAATGAATTTTGGAATGAAACCAATTGGGTAAGAACCAGCTTTTCAATACCTTTCAGATGCATCTGACCTCATATTTTTATGATTGATGTACGATTTGTGGTGAATTAAACTTGTTCTGTGTGTTCTGCAGACATGGCCGTTAGTTTTTAAATCACCAAAAATCCATATTTAAACATAATTGAGTGATTCCAATTCTGTAGGACTACTGAATGTTTTCTTTATCTTCTCAAACAAGTTTCAAACCTTTATCTGTTCTGTAACTCCAGAGGTAAAGAAAATGGTATAGACATGCAGTAATCTTGTCAATCCATTTGTGAGAGTTTCAGAAACATTTTGAACCCCAATCCAATTGTGTATGCTTCTCTGTTTTATTATCTTTCAAATGCCAATGGTCTCATATTTTTAGGATTTTTCTACGATTTATGGCTTACAGATCTTGTTTTCTGTACAGTCAGATTCAAAGAAATTCCTAAAATTATAGGTTTAATATTTTTGGGTCATTCGAATTGGGTTAGTATTGTATTAGTACTGGCCATCTAGGAAAAATATTATTAGTCTCTGTTCATACATACTTGTTGCTGTTAGTAATGTATATGTGTGACATGCATTGATGAAGCAAAACTTTTCGGTTTATTTAAAACCCTTGACCAACTCTTTTTAGTAGAGATGGGCAACCCTTGTTTTATGTTTGCAAAATAAAACCTCTGCAATTTAATATTAGCTCTTTTGTTTTGCTTAAGTTTTCAAATGGTAGGGCATATCAATTGCTTCCTATTCTTGTGTAGTGTTATGTAAGCTTTATAAAATAGGGAGAACGATTGCCCGCTTTTCCAAAAATGTTTCAAATTGTAATGTGAATGTTTTTGATGCCAAACTAATGCACTTGTCATCTTTATGATGTTATCTACCAGGGAATATTTGTTTTACACCATGGTGATAACCGAGAGAGGCAATTGCTAAGTTGTGATGCACTCATACCTTTACTAGGTAAATAAACGGGGTTCTCTAAATTAAAACTCTTAAAGTTGTGTTGTGGTATCTATAGGTCCTTAGTATGTTATACCTTGGCTGCATGGTTAGTTGTTGATTGTTGAATGTTGTCTTGTTAATGCAATGTGATTGATTGTGTTCTTTTTTATATTTTCCGGCGATAGATGCGAATAATTCCGGAGAAGAAGAAGAAGTGGAATCGGATGAGAAGATTAATTATATTGTTGGAATTCTTATATTGATGGAGTTGAAGACGTACAGGGACAAATAAGCCAAGGCAAGCCATCTTTTGATCTCTGATTTGGTGTCTAGTTGGATGTCATTTGTTGATGTCCAAAGCACCTTGAATTCTATGTGTGTTATTCTCTCTATTTATGTCATCTATGTGTGTTTCCAAGTGGGGTACTCCCTAGTGGTGATACTCCACCTTTGTCATGTGATTATGGGATACATGGCATCATGGCCGTGCTATTCCCCTTGGTTATCATGTATGCCCAACTTGAGCATGCATCATCTCAAGAAAATAACTTACATCACACCCACCCCCTTTGTAGTATAGAGGTATCAATGTCATGATCTTGGTGTATTCTCAACTTGAGAGGAGTATGCCGTGTACCATATTGGAGAGTATGTTGGATAGTGATACTCCACTATCTAAGTTGTATATTTAGCACCACAAATCTGAAAGTATAATCCTCCTTGTGTTGTCATAATACATGCTTACCTTAAAGCAAGTATGATCCACTCCATTACCTTTTTTTTACACCATCTATGGCGTGATGACTCTCATCTCGGCCATAGTGCAATAGTAGTTCCACTCATGAAACTATAGGTTGGGAACCCCTCAAGGCTTACCTTGTTGTAAATGTTTGTGAAAACCTTGGGTAAGTTAACTCTACTCAAGTGTATGTTTTGGAAAGGCAATGTTTGGAACAAGGTTGTTCGGAGGAAATATGGTTGGTTGTGGACAAGCAAAGGAAGTGTGGGTGAAATGTGTTTCTAAAAAGGAGCACTGCGTATAAGTGTACACCAGCCCAACTTTTATCGCGCAACCACACTACCCTGGTGTGGGACGGGGCTTAGCCCGTAGTTTGTTGAAGCTGGCAGGAGCACCCTTCACAACTTTCTAGGGAGGGTCATGACGACCTCCGACGCCGGGTTGCGCTCTGGAGGAGGCAATACACTGTCTTAACTGATAGCCGGACGATTACTGAGGGTCTTCTGTCATGGCGCCGGAGATACGCTCAAAAGGAGGTATGCTGCCGGGGTGCTGGGAAGGGGTTAGCCCGCAGGGAAGGACTCGTGCCAGTGGAGATGGGCGAAAGGTTATGTACGGGTATCCGTCGTGGCATATGTTGTTATGCGGGGATGATGCCCACACGATAGGTATCCGGATAGTTGTGGGGAAAGTGTGCAAACTCTGCAGAGTCAAATCTATTCGAATAGCCGCGTCCGCGGTCATGGACGGGTTGCAAAGGTCTACCTTTACCGGGGCTTGCATTTTGTTTTGGCAAAATCTTTGCAAAGGAAATGTTGTGTTTATATGTACCGGAAAGGTACGGAAAATGGGCGTGTGTTGACCATATGGAGATGGTCGTGGGAAAAATTGAGACCAAGTGGGGAACTCTTTCCTAGTGTTTCATGTAGAGGAACTCTTCTTTAACAAAGATGTAGAGATGTCATAGGACTTCCCTATTATCCCCATCACCTGAGATGGCGGTATGCTAACTCTTCTTCAATACATATATAGATATGCCATAGCTATCTTTTGAAGTATCTTCTTCAATAAAGATATAGAGGTGTCATAGTACCACTTTAGTGTCTCCATCAATTGCGATGTCGGGATGCTATATCCACAAGAGAAACCGATTCTCTTTCACATGCTATATCCACAAGAGAAACTGATTCTCTTTCACATGCTATATCCACAAGAGAAACTGATTCTCTTTCACATGCTATATCCACAAGAGAAACTATTCTGCCTCTCTTGTCTCTTTTAGTTAGCTCTGTTAGCATCTTTCTTGATGGTTTGCGAGTACAATTCCAAATGTACTCACGGCTTTGTCCCTGGCTATTTACTTGGCCAGACTTGAAGGAACTCGATAGACAAAGAAGGAGTTGGCGACATCTATGCGAGCTAGAAACGTCTTCCCAGTCAGTTGCCTGTAGGGTTATGGCAGATGACTTGGGTACTGCGTTGCTGAAGTGATGATGCTACTCTGATGTTTAGTTAGGCCCTTCGAGGCTTTTATGTAATTATCGGTCATGTGATCATGTTGTAATTTTCTTATTCCGCTTTGTAATGGATGGTGTAATTTGATATCAGTTCGGTTATGTGTTCACGGCGCACTGATCATGGGATCGTGAACTGTATACATAACAGGGAATTTCGGACAGCTAGTCCGGGGTTCCCCACACTCCAGCTGTTCAGTGATGGGCTCAGCCTTATACTGTGATGGGCTCAGCCTTATACCCCTGTTTGATGGCAGCCTGGCTAGTACTTCTCTGGACCACTTCCTCTGAAGCAGGCACTACCTTTTTCCCGCACCCCCTCTTCCTTGTACCCACCAAAGGAGGCACCACCAGCTGATCAAGTAGCATATCTGCAGAATATTGCACAGAGGTATCTGAATCTAAAATACCACCAGGTACAACAGGGTCAGCAGTCACAGATGGCATTAGAGAGGCAGGAATTCCCAGAGCATCCCCTTGCACTTGATCAGAAAGCAAAGCATGTTGAGCAGTACTTGCAATTGAGCCAACCTGAGACCAGATAGAGTGCCACACAGAGTACTTGTATGGAACCAGGGCAAGTTGATCATCCTCCATATCCTCCTGCACATCATGTACTAATGCATTCTGTGAGTATTCCTCCTCCAAATCTTCAGTAATGTCCTCTATCTCAATAAGCTCTATACTTCCTTGCTGCACTAGGACTGGCCCTTCTCCAGAAACAAGATGAACAGAGGAGTTAGTCTGATCAGTGAACTGAATAGAGAAGGAGGAAGGGAGCTGCTGCATAAAACCTGGCCCAGGTATATCCCATCCAGGATTAACATTGTCATTGTCATTACCAGCATGACCTTCTTCATTCCAATCATCCCAGCCTTGGTTTATTAGGGGAACCCAATTCTCTTGTGGTGGAACAAGACCAACAAAAAATTGAGGATGAGTATTACCATTTTCTGGCTCAGGAGATTCATCAGGTGGCAGCACATCCTCTGGCTCACTAGTCAGGATATATATTGGGACTGTCCATGAGACAACTGTCCCCCCATACCGCTGTGGTTCCCTGATAACCAATGACCTGGGCACATCTCTAGTTCCTCCATAAGCAACTCTAATCAAAGTACGAGCAGGGGTAGGATCTTCTCTAATCCACCCCCTCATCTTACCAAACAAGGTGACAGAGTCCCGCAAGAACTCCTCATTATGATAATCCATAGGCAGATTAAGCATCATTAACCAGCTAAGACGAGTATAAACAGTTGATCGAAAATTTTCTCCTTCATCATGCCTAACAAAGGTCACTGTACGACCATTCCCAAGCTGATGAGCAGGTTGATTAGCTAACAGATCTCTAACAACACTATCCCTCATGCGGTACAAGCCCAATCCCACTGCACTTTCCGCAAAGTTCACTACCTCCAAATGCAGATTCTCCTGGATGTGATCATGTACCTGATTGAGAACTTCATCGATCTCTGCTCCCTCTGGCCGCGGAAGAACTTGAGCAATGGCCCAAGACTCATGGCGACGAGGTGGTGGAGTCGCAGCCGTGACGTACATGCGCGCCGGCCTCTCATCAGCTCCCCAAGGTTGAAGCACCTGGAAACCCGCCGGCGTGAATCGATGTGGATCCACCGGGAAGTTCGCCATCGCCTCGTCGCAGGAAGGTGGAGCAGCAGAGAAGGAACAGAGGGATTGTTTGGAATGAACAGTGTAGGGCGGAGCATCCGACGGGTTAAGCACAGGAATTATTGCCTTCTGTCCATCGACGCGCGAAACGAGGTTGTCAGTTTTGGACAAAATTTTGGCTACCCATCGCATTGATGGCGGCTTTTTCCATCAATCTTTTTTCTCGTGCCCATATCGGTAACACGATTTGCAGCGAATTTTCCCCACACATTCCTTTGTACTGTGCGAAAAACTGAGGCAACGTTGGCAAGTCCAGACACGATCCACCATATCATCAAGCATTGATTGAAAATCAGAATCATGGGCTGGGCTATGAAGAGCAGAATCAATTGGGCCCGAAGAAGCCGGACTATCCAAATTCGAACTGACAAAAGCAGAATTCTCCCGCTCATTACGCTGATCGACTAACTGAACCCTTGGAGGAGTCGACACGCTGCCAAACTGAATTTCCAAAGGAGGAGGTGTCAGCGATGCAGCAAAAACCACCTTAGGTTTATTCCCCAGCTGTGTGCAGACGTAGCCCGCCTCAATGAGATCCTCTTTTAGCAGCTGGGAAGCAGGATACTCATAACCTGGACAAGCAGGATAGTCTAGGATAGCAGCAAAACATAAACATCTTTGCACACCAGCTACATTTTTCTTTAAAGCTGAAGCAGATGGTCTCTGTTTAAGAACCCTGAGAGCATGATCTGTACGCTTTTTATTTGGGCTAACCAGAATCCATTCTTCAGCACACTCCTTCTGCCACAACTTGAATTCATATTTCCAAGAGGGTCCACCATTTCCCCAAAGATGAAAGAAGCACCTGAAAGCAGGGCAGGCAAAGGATTTGAGAGAATAAATCATGAACCCTACATGCTTTGAGGCCACAGAAAATCTGAAAACTCTATCTCCAAGATGTATAACATGCAGATCATGGCATATGCCTCCAATGCAGGATTTTAGGGCTAAGACAACAGAGATCTCATCCAATTTAAATTGAAACAGCCATGATAAAATGATTAGCCTTGCCTAAAGGATGAACTGTAGATCTAAATTTACGCATGACATCCAACTGAAAACCAGATCCAAAGGAGAAGTCCATACCCAAATCAACTGCATCATGCATAGAAAGGCTAGGGGGTTCATCACTCATCTTGTCTGGCACTTGAGCACGTACCTTAGGGACAGAGATGCATTGAGAGAGTATTGCCGTGTGAGAGGGGAACCTCACATCTGAGCCAACCATAAGAGAATCCCCATTTTCAAGAGATCTACCAACAAGGCATTCACCTTTCGCATTTAACAGATTAAGCCGAGCCTGATCCGACCAGAAATGAATCATACCATCATAGGAATTGGGACGGCGATGATCTTTATCTCTTGCAGTGGAGTATTTGACCTTCCAAACACCATCAGGAGCCGCCATATCGTGCCGATCAAACCAGGAATTAGGACTTCATGGCATCATCAGTTGCTTGCAAGTTGCTTGTTAATTCTCTGTCTGTGCTTGTCTGATGGTTATCCTTGTGCTTGGGCATACTATTGCTTGATAAAGCATCTGCTGATGCTTGAAGTGATCCTCTGGGTCATTTGCAAGTGTCTAGACTTGGGTATTTCATTTATCTGTGTAACTTGGCTGATTAAATGGATAATTGAGATGAACTATTTATACAGTTATGATTCTTTAAGTTAAATGACTTGAACTAGAGGGATGCCAACAATTTTTGGGAACCCTAGCTCATCTTTGAACCCCTTTGGGTGATGATACAATGGCTGGCTTATCTGATTTAGGGTTTGAGGTAACCCTGACAGCACCTAGTGGTTGTCAGAGGTGGCTCCCCTCTCTATAGCTTGATGAATGCTTACTGGTTGCTCCACTTCTGGATTTCCAGTAGCTTTTTGGTGTTGAAAAATTAAATAGATATAATATGTCTATATGTCTGATGGTTTAGTGAACCTCTAGCTGCTAGGTGAGTTGGCTAGACTAGTAGTGCATCAAATCCTTGCTGGATCATCTGGTTGACTATAGTGGTGATACACTTGGTTTGAATCATTGTTTCCCTGGGATTATCTCTACTGGCCATGCTCCTATTTTGCCAGTAGCTAGTGGCTCATCACCAGATGATGATACACATAGGGTATTCCTACCCTTTGGCTTGTGTGTGATGCATATTGATGGCGTGTAACACACACGTTCGTTGGGAACCCCAAGAGGAAGGTATGATGCACACAGTAGCAAGTTTTCCCTCAGAAAGAAACCAAGGTTTATCGAACCAGGAGGAGCCAAGAAGCATGTTGAAGGTTGATGGCGGCGGGATGTCGTTCGGCGCAACACCAGGGATTCCGGCGCGTGGAACCTGCACAACACAACCAAAGTACTTTGCCCCAATGAAACAGTGAGGTTGTCAATCTCACCGCTTGCGTAACAAAGGATTAACCGTATTGTGTGGAAGATGATTGTTTGCGTAAAAAAAAAACAGTATTGAACAAGATTGTATTTGTGCGATGTAAAGAATAGGACCGGGTCCACAGTTCACTAGAGGTGTCTCTCCCATAAGATAAATAGCATGTTGGGTGAACAAATTACACGGGCAATTGACAAATAGAGAGGGCATGACAATGCACATACATGATATGATAAATATAGTGAGATTTAATTGGGCATTACGACAAAGTACATAGACCGCTATCCAGCATGCATCTATGCCTAAAAAGTCCACCTTCAGGTTATCATCCGAACCCCTTCCAGTATTAAGTTGCAAACAACAGACAATTGCATTAAGTATGGTGGTTAATGTAATCAATAACTACATCCTTGGACATAGCATCAATGTTTTATCCCTGGTGGCAACAGCACATCCACAACCTTAGAACTTTCTGTCACTGTCCCAGATTTAATGGAGGCATGAACCCACTATCGAGCATAAATACTCCCTCTTGGAGTTAAGAGCAAAAACTTGGCCAGAGCCTCTACTAATAACGGAGAGCATGCAAGATCATAAACAACACATAGGTAATAGATTGATAATCACCATAACATAGTATTCTCTATCCATCGGATCCCGACAAACACAACATATAGCATTACAGATAGATGATCTTGATCATGTTAGGCAGCTCACAAGATCCAACAATGAAGCACATAAGGAGAAGACGACCATCTAGCTACTGCTATGGACCCATAGTCCAGGGGTGAACTACTCACTCATCACTCCGGAGGCGACCATGGCGGTGAAGAGTCCTCCCGGAGATGATTCCCCTCTCCGGCAGGTGCCGGAGGCGATCTCCGAATCCCCGAGATGGGATTGGCGGCGGCGGCGTCTCGCAAGGTTTTCCGTATCGTGGCTCGGGGGGTTTCGCGACGGAGGCTTTAAGTAGGCGAAAGGGTAGGTCAGGGGGCGTCACGAGGTGGCGACACAACAGGGCCGCGCGGCCAGCACCTGGGCCGCGCCGCCCTAGCGTGTCGTCGCCTCGTGGCCCCACTTCGTTCCTCTTCGGTCTTCTGGAAGCTTCGTGCAAAAATAGGACCCTCGGCGTTGATTTCGTCCAATTCCGAGAATATTTCCTTACTAGGATTTCTGAAACCAAAAACAGCAGAAAACAGCAACTGGCTCTTCGGCATCTTGTTAATAGGTTAGTGCCGGAAAATGCGTAAATACGACATATAATGTGTATAAAACATGTAGATATCATCAATAATGTAGCATGGAACATAAGAAATTATCGATACGTCGGAGACGTATCAGCATCCCCAAGCTTAGTTCTGCTCGTCCCGAGCAGGTAAGCGATAACAAAGATAATTTCTAGAGTGACATGCCATCATAACCTTGATCATACTATTGTAAGCATATGTAATGAATGCAGCGATCAAAAACAATGGTAATGACATGAGTAAACAAATGAATCATAAAGCAAAGACTTTTCATGAATAGTACTTCAAGACAAGCATCAATAAGTCTTGCATAAGAGTTAACTCATAAAGCAATAAATCAAAGTAAAGGTATTGAAGCAACACAAAGGAAGATTAAGTTTCAGCGGTTGCTTTCAACTTATAACATGTATATCTCATGGATAGTGTCAATGTAAAGTAATATAACAAGTGCAATATGCAAGTATGTAGGAATCAATGCACAGTTCACACAAGTGTTTGCTTCTTGAGGTGGAGAGAAATAGGTGAACTGACTCAACATAAAAGTAAAAGAAAGGTCCTTCAAAGAGGAAAGCATCGATTGCTATATTTGTGCTAGAGCTTTTATTTTGAAAACATGAAACAATTTTGTCAACGGTAGTAATAAAGCATATGTATCATGTAAATTATATCTTACAAGTTGCAAGCCTCATGCATAGTGTACTAATAGTGCCCGCACCTTGTCCTAATTAGCTTGGGTTAACACTGATCATCATTGCATAACATATGTTTCAACCAAGTATCACAAAGGGGTACCTCTATGCCGCCTGTAGGGTCTAAGGAGAAAGTTCGCATTGGATTTCTCGCTTTTGATCATTCTTCAACTTAGACACCCATACCGGGACAACATAGACAACAGATAATGGACTCCTCTTTTAATGCTTAAGCATTCAACAACAGTAATATTCTCATAAGAGATTGAGGTTTTATGTCCAAACTGAAACTTCCACCATGATTCATGGCTTTAGTTAGCGGCCCAATGTTCTTCTCTAACAGTATGCATACTCAAACCATTTGATTGTGAAAACCGCCCTTACTTCAGACAAGACGAACATGCATAGCAACTCACATGATATTCAACAAAGAGTTGATGGCGTCCCCAGGAACATGGTTATCGCACAACAAACAACTTAATAAGAGATAAAGTGCATAAGTACATATTCAATACCACAATAGTTTTTAAGGCTATTTTGTCCCATGAGCTATATATTGCAAAGGCGAATGATGGAAATTTAAAGGTAGCACTCAAGCAATTTACTTTGGAATGGCGGAGAAATACCATGTAGTAGGTAGGTATGGTGGACACAAATGGCATAGTGGTTGGCTCAAGGATTTTGGATGCATGAGAAGTATTCCCTCTCGATACAAGGTTTAGGCTAGCAAGGTTTATTTGAAACAAACACAAGGATGAACCGGTGCAGCAAAACTCACATAAAAGACATATTGTAAACATTATAAGACTCTACACCATCTTCCTTGTTGTTCAAAACTCAATACTAGAAATTATCTAGACTTTAGAGAGACCAAATATGCAAACCAAATTTTAGCAAGCTCTATGTATTTCTTCATTAATGGGTGCAAAGTATATGATGCAAGAGCTTAAACATGAGCACAACAATTGCCAAGTATCAAATTATTCAAGACATTTTAGAATTACTACATGTAGCATTTCCCGATTCCAACCATATAACAATTTAACGAAGAAGATTCAACCTTCGCCATGAATACTATGAGTAAAGCCTAAGGACATATTTGTCCATATGCAACAGCGGAGCGTGTCTCTCTCCCACACAATGAATGCTAGGATCCATTTTATTCAAACAAAAACAAAAACAAAAACAAACAGACGCTCCAAGCAAAGTACATAAGATGTGACTGAATAAAAATATAGTTTCAGGGGAGGAACCTGATGATGTTGTCGATGAAGAAGGGATGCCTTGGGCATCCCTGCTTAGACGCTTGAGTCTTCTTAAAATATGCAGGGGTGAACCACCGGGGCATCCCCAAGCTTAGAGCTTTCCCTCTTGATCATAGTATATCATACTCCTCTCTTGACCCTTGAAAACTTCCTTCACACCAAACTTCAAGCAAACTCATTAGAGGGTTAGTGCACAATAAAAATCCACATGTTCAGAGGTGACACAATCATTCTTAACACTTCTGGACATTTCACAAAGCTACTGGTCATTAATGGATCAAAGAAATTCATCCAACATAGCAAAAGAGGCAATGCGAAATAAAAGGCAGAATCTGTCAAAAACAGAACAGTCCGTAAAGACGAACCTGGAAGGGGGACTTAACTTGCTCAAACGGAAAAACTCAAAACTAATGAAAGTTGCGCACATATCTGAGGATCACGCACGTAAATTTGCAGATTTTGTTGATTTTTTTACAGAGACTTCTGCACGAATTCGTGAGACAGCAATGCTGTTTCTTGCAGCAATCCAAATCTAGCATCAACTTTACCACCAGAGACTTTACTTGGCACAAAAACATGATAAGGAGAGGTTGCTACAGTAGTAAACAACTTCCAAGACTCAAATATAAAATAAAGTACTATAGTAAAAACATGGGTTGTCTCCCATAAGCGCTTTTCTTTAACGCCTTTCAGCTAGGCGCAGAAAGTGTAAATCAAGTATTATAAAGAGATGAAGCATCGACATCATAATTTGTTCTAATAATAGAATCATAAGGTAACTTCATTCTTTTTCTAGGGAAGTGTTCCATACCTTTCTTGAGAGGAAATTGATATTTAATATTACCTTCCTTCATATCAATGATAGCTCCAACAGTTCGAAGAAAAGGTCTTCCCAATATAATGGGGCAAGATGCATTGCATTCAATATCCAAGACAACAAAATCAACGGGGACAAGGTTATTGTTAACCATAATACGAACATTATCAATCCTCCCCAAAGGTTTCTTTTTAGCATTATTAGCAAGATTAACATCCAAATAACAATTTTTCAATGGTGGCAAGTCAAGCATATCATAGATTTTCCTAGGCATAACAGAAATACTTGCACCAAGATCACATAAAGCATTACAATCAAAGTCATTGACCTTCATCTTAATGATGGGCTCCCAACCATCTTCTAACTTTCTAGGAATAGAGGTTTCAAGTTTTAGTTTCTCTTCTCTAGCTTTTATGAGAGCACTTGTAATATGTTTTGTAAAGGCCAAATTTATAGCACTAGCATTGGGACTTTTAGCAAGCTTTTGTAAGAACTTTATAACTTCAGAGATGTGGCAATCATCAAAGTCTAAACCATTATGATCTACAGCAATGGGATCATCATCCCCAATGTTGGAAAAAATTTCAGCAGTTTTATCACAAGCAGTTTCAGCAGTTTTAACAATTTCAGGCAGTTTTGCAGGCTTTACATTAGAAGTGGAAACATTGCCAACACCAATTCTTTCACCATTATTAGTAGGAGGTGCAGCAACATGTGGAACATTAGCATTGCTAGTGGTGGTAATAGTCCAAACTTTAGCTACATTATTCTCTTTAGCTAGTTTTTCATTTTCTTCTCTTTCCCACCTAGCATGCAATTCAGCCATTAATCTTATATTCTCATTAATTCTAACTTGGATGGCATTTGCTGTAGTAACAATTTTATTTTCAATATCCTCAGGTTTAGTAGCCATTTTATTAATTAAAGAAGATTGTGACGCAGACATGTATGAGATTCGGTTTTCAGCATTTGCAAGTTTAGTTTGCAACCCAGAAATCTCCATATTCAGATTTTCAAGTTGATTTCCTATATTCTTCAACAAGGTAGATTGTTCATTCATAGTTTTAGTAAACAATTTATTTTGCTCATATTGTGATTGCATAAAGCTCTTGGTGGATCTTTCAATTTCTAACATCTTTTTCTCATTAGGTGAAACATATCTACCATAAGAGTTACCATTAGCAGGATATGGCCTAGAATTATTGTAATTGTTATTTTTAACGAAATTCACACTAACATGTTCTTTTTGAGCAACCAATGAAGCTAAAGGAACATTATTAGGATCAACATTAGATCTACCATTCACAAGCATAGACATAATCACATCAATCTTATCACTCAAGGAGGAGGTTTCTTCAACAGAATTTACCTTCTTACCTTGTGGAGCTCTTTCCGTGTGCCATTCAGAGTAATTTATCATCATATCATCAAGAAGCTTTGTAGCCGCCCCAAAGTGATGGACATAAAGGTACCTCCAGTAGCTGAATCCAATAGGTTCCGCGAAGAAAAATTTAGTCCTGCATAGAAGGTTTGGATGATCATCCAAGTAGTCACCCATGGGTTGGGCAATTTTTAACCAAAGATTTCATTCTTTCCCATGCTTGTGCAACATGCTCATTATCCAATTGTTTAAAATTCATTATGCTACTCCTCAAAGATATAATTTTAGCAGGGGATAATATCTACCAATAAAAGCATCCTTGCATTTAGTCCATGAATAAATACTATTCTTAGGCAGAGATAGCAACCAATCTTTAGCTCTTGCTCTTAATGAGAAAGGAAACAATTTTAATTTTATAATATCACCATCTACATCTTTATACTTTTGCATTTCACACAATTCAACAAAATTATTAAGATGGGCAGCATCATCAGAACTAACACCAGAAAATTGCTCTCTCATAACAAGATTCAGTAAAGCAGGTTTAATTTCAAAGAATTCTGCTGTAGTAGCAGGTGGAGCAATAGGTGTGCATAGGAAATCATTATTATTTGTGGTTGTGAAGTCACACAACTGAGTATTTTCAGGGGTATTCATTTTAGCAGTAGTAAATAAAGCAAACTAGATAAAGTAAATGCAAGTAACTAACTTTTTTGTGTTTTTGATATAGAGAGCAAGACAAGTAAATAAAGTAAAGCTAGCAACTAATTATTTTGTGTTTTGTTTAAGTGCAGCAAACAAAGTAGTAAATAAAATAAAGCAAGACAAAAACAAAGTAAAGAGATTGGATTGTGGAGACTCCCCAGCGTGTCTATCTCCCCAACGGCGCCGAAAAAGAGCTTGATGGCGTGTAACACACACGTTCGTTGGGAACCCCAAGAGGAAGGTATGATGCACACAGAGCAAGTTTTCCCTCAGAAACAAACCAAGGTTTATCGAACCAGGAGGAGCCAAGAAGCACGTTGAAGGTTGATGGCGGCGGGATGTAGTGCGGCGCAACACCAGGGATTCCGGCGCCAACGTGGAACCTGCACAACACAACCAAAGTACTTTGCCCCAACGAAACAGTGAGGTTGTCAATCTCACCGGCTTGCTGTAACAAAGGATTAACCGTATTGTGTGGAAGATGATTGTTTGAAGAAAACAGTAAAGAACAAGTATTGCAGTAGATTGTATGCGATGTAAAGAATAGGACCGGGGTCCACAGTTCACTAGAGGTGTCTCTCCCATAAGATATATAGCATGTTGGGTGAACAAATTACAGTCGGGCAATTGACAAATAGAGAGGGCATGACAATGCACATACATGATATGATAAATATAGTGAGATTTAATTGGGCATTACGACAAAGTACATAGACCGCTATCTAGCTTGCATCTATGCCTAAAAAGTCCACCTTCAGGTTATCATCCGAACCCCTTCCAGTATTAAGTTGCAAACAACAGACAATTGCATTAAGTATGGTGTGCAATGTAATCAATAACTACATCCTTGGACATAGCATCAATGTTTTATCCCTAGTGGCAACAGCACATCCACAACCTTAGAACTTTCTGTCACTGTCCCAGATTTAGTGGAGGCATGAACCCACTATCGAGCATAAATACTCCCTCTTGGAGTTAAGAGCAAAAACTTGGCCAGAGCCTCTACTAATAACGGAGAGCATGCAAGATCATAAACAACACATAGGTAATAGATTGATAATCACCATAACATAGTATTCTCTATCCATCGGATCCCGACAAACACAACATATAGCCTTACAGATAGATGATCTTGATCATGTTAGGCAGCTCACAAGATCCAACAATGAAGCACATAAGGAGAAGACAACCATCTAGCTACCTATGGACCCATAGTCCAGGGGTGAACTACTCACTCATCACTCGAGGCGACCATGGCGGTGAAGAGTCCTCCGGAGATGATTCCCCTCTCCGGCAGGGTGCCGAGGCGATCTCCGAATCCCCCGAGATGGGATTGGCGGCGGCGGCGTCTCAGTAAGGTTTTCCGTATCGTGGCTCTCGGTAGTGGGGGTTTCGCGATGGAGGCTTTAAGTAGGGGAAAGGGTAGGTCAGGGGGCGTCACAAGGTGGCGACACAATAGGGCCGCGCGGCCAGCACCTGGGCCGCGCCGCCTAGCGTGTCGTCGCCTTGTGGCCCCACTTCGTTTCCTCTTCGGTCTTCTGGAAGCTTCGTGCAAAAATAGGACCCAGGGCGTTGATTTCGTCCAATTCCGAGAATATTTCCTTACTAGGATTTCTGAAACCAAAAACAGCAGAAAACAGCAACTGGCTCTTCGGCATCTTGTTAATAGGTTAGTGCCGGAAAATGCGTAAATACAAACCAAAATGTGTATAAAACATGAAGGCTCTTTCGACATCTTGTTAATAGGTTAGTGCCGGAAAATGCGTAAATACGACATATAAGGTGTATAAAACATGTAGATATCATCAATAATGTAGCATGGAACATAAGAAATTATCGATACGTCGGAGACGTATCACATATGCTTAATTATGAGCAAAACAGTTGCTTGCTCATGGATTTCTTGGTTATACCTCACTCCAGCTCCTAGAAAGGTTGTTGGTGTAGAGGTTTTGTTTCTGGATTGTGGTTTGTGCTTGCCCTGCTCCTCCTGGTGGCTTGTGATGATCTACTTCATCTTGTGCTTGCTCAACAGTCAACAGTTCTTGGTGAAAACTGTTTCTGGATGGTTTCTGGTGGTGTGTTGTTCTTCATGTTCTAGTGTTCTTACCATTTTGAGCTGCTGCCGATGAGTTGCTAGGGTTTGGGCTTGAAAAACTTTATATATGGTCCTCCCTTGCTCTCCTGGTCGAGAGCAATGCCTGGCACCAGTTTGTGACTCCTCCCTGGCCTTGTGTGTTGTTAAGCATGCACACATGCAGTGTGAGCTACCTGTGTGTGTGGCTTGGGACTTGGACTGGTGAATGGATCAGCTCGGCTGATCTTTGATAATATCCTCTCAATTCTCTTGTTTTTGCTAACCTGCCAAGTGGCAATGCCACTTGGCATAATGGTTTTCTTTGTGTTTTTGTTTGTTGTTTACAGGAATCAAAAAAGATGATCAAGATGATCTCCATCTCTTTGATGATCAAGAATTCATGAAGAAATCTAGCTAGTAGTTTAGTTATGTGAACATCTTTGTAATTTTCATTTTCCCTTTTCATTTCTTGTAATTTCTGTAAAGTGTTGTATTATTCAAATTTCATTTGGAATTTTGTAAATTGACAATGTATCTTGTGTGATTATCAATAAAGCTCAAGTTTTCCTTCATGCGCTTTAAGTATTTGTGATACACTTTTATATACTAGAATATCTATTTATTTAACAAACTATCTCAATTTGAATTATGATATATTCAATTGATGTTTGAATTTTTAAATTCAAACATAACTTACTTGAATTCAATCATGCAACTTAAATTGAGATGCACTATTCCCCTCTCTTCTTGAAAACCCTAATTGAGTTCAGTTAGGTCCAAGTCTATCTCTCGAAACCCTAACCCCGTAAGGTGTCGAGAGAGAAACTTGTCCCCCTTCGATGCAGTTTTCTTTTAAAAGCGGAAAATTTCCCCAGATTTTATGATGCAATGCACATCCCTTTCTAAATTCTACCCCTCGATCATCTCTAAACCTGGGATATTACAACATGGCAACGATGATGCAATGCACTTACACAATTTAAGCGGAGTCAGAACCCCGGACAAGCAAATTAAGTTGGAATTGCATTTTCTACCGGCAAAGTTAAGTGTTGATTAGCATGGTATAACATGGCATTGGTGCGCTACTTCAATATTAAACGGAGCGTGGAAACCCTAATTGGATATCTGAAATACTCCGCATATATGTGAGGTGAAATGCACAAACTATCACAACACGACATGATGCGGGATGCAAACAGATGAATGGATGGCATATTCATGTTCATTGGATTTTATGATCAATTTTCATATATAACATGTTTTATTTCGAGTTACAGATTAGAAGATATTAATTTTGCAAGATTTGAACATATTCTGCAATTTTCGGAAAACAGAGAAAAGAAGAAAATGTTTTATACCAGAATGGGGCTACCCACAAGGGCTGACGCGTGGGGTCACGATGGAGCTGACTTGGTGTTGACGTAGCAGCGCTGGCTTGGATTTTCTCACCGGAGGGAACCTACCCAAACAGAATGACAAGTGGGTCCCGAACCCACAAGTCAGCAAGGATAAATAAATAAAAAGGGTTGGCTTTCAGCCGGATCTGGTAATTGAACACTGATCTCGCAAATACAGATCAAGGTGCTAACCACTGCGCTACTGTGAGGTTCATGTTGATGAAGAGATACAATGTATAAAGACCCAGCAAAATACGTGGTCGAGCATGGATCTGGCGGGTCAGGGTGAGCTGAGACGAGCGGGATGGCGCCAGAGAATCGCCCAGCCGCGGTGAACCTGATGTTGTCCACGCTGGGAGCAGGGAGCCACCGGAGAGTTGCCGCCAACGAGCTCCTGCTACGGTGAACTGAGTTCAACGTTGGCATGACATATTGGAGGAATAACTAGAGGGAGAAGGGGTCCCTGTGATGCAGAAACTCACCGGGATCATGTTGGAGGGCTCGGACGGGCCAGCGAAGGGCGGGGCAGTGGGAAATCGAAGAAATTCGCTGGCGGGTTGGAGGTGGAATCGGCGATTTCACCGTCGATTTAGATAGCCCCATGACGATTCCTTGGATGAGGATGATGAGGACGACGAGGGGCATCTGCCGATGTCTTCTGCTCGTCGAGGGGTGGCCTGGAACCGCGGCACCATGACAGGGAAGGTGTGGTGTGTTGCTCGTTTCCTCACAGAGAATAGAGAAAAGATAGAAAAAAACAAACGAGGTAAGAGGAACACGGTGGTGGCGCAAGGGAGAGAGAAAGGCTAGGATTTCCAGGCTCAGCCTCGGTGGGGATTAAAGGGGGAGGGGGTTTTGGAGGCGTGGTGGTGGTGCGGTGGTTGTTGAAAAGGGGAGGACCAGAGCTCACGTCTCTCTCGTGCAGGAGAAGACGACAAGAGAGGAGGCTGCCCTTTTCATCGAAGGGGTAAGCAGGCCAAGGTGGGCTGGGCGAAAGGAAGAAAGGGTGGGAGGCAGGCGCCGGTGGAGAAAGAAAAAAAAGGGTCAGGGGCCGCGGAAGAGCTAGGGTTAGGAAGGGTTAGGGGTAGATTTTATTTTGCAAATTCTTTTCTTTTGAAACCTGTTTTGCAATTTGAATCCAAACCAGAATTCAAACCTGATTTTGAAAGATGAACATTTAAAATATTTTATTTGTTTTGATACTTTTGCTTTTAGGGTTTTGTTAAAGTATAGAAGAGAGGGGGTTATTATAAAAACCTTATCGGAAGGTAAAATAAGATAAGAAGGGTTTACAAAATAATAATTTATTTGATAAAAATAGGTATGTGATGCATGCATGATGCCATGATGATGCACAAAAGAAAAAAAGAACAAGCAGATCGATTAGGGGTACTATCCGGGGCCGTTACAATCCGGCTACTTTTCCTAGGTTTGGCTTCATCCATCTTTGATCAATAACAACTGGGTCGCCCGGTGGGCCGTATGCGACCATCACCATCTGTGGGCCACCCGGGCTTGCCGGATCTGGACTACGTCGTTGGTATACCTATAAAGTATATCCACAACAGTAGCCCCCGAAGTGCTTCAGGATTCGCCATTCATCCGCCTAACTTTGGATCCGGAAAGAATCTTTAAGAGCTTCCAAAACCTCATCGTTTCCGGCTTCATACCAACCGGAAATCATCTTATCTTACTTGTGTTGCAATGGTAACCTTGCGGAACTTGCGGCCCATACTGCATGCAATCCCCTCATTTCCCGCGCGAAATTTTCGGTAAGGAGATTCTTTCCCGGGTAATTCGGATCTGCGCAGCGGGGTCACCGTCGCTTCAGTTTCACCGCTTTTGACCTAGGACACGTGGCGGAAATCCAACGGCCTGACCGCTGAGCTCCCGCCATAGGAACCGGTGCACACATTTATGCGCTGGGCCTATAAATAGGCCTTCGGCATGGTCATTCTCATTATCTCACCTTTCTCACCACTTGATCTCCAATCTCGCGCCCAGCGCCGCCCAGTAGATCTGAACACCGACAATCTCGTCCCCGGAACCTTCACGCGCCGTCGTTGTAGATCTCCCCTGCTTCCGATTTGCATGCGTTTGATCGGTACTTCTGCTCCGCAGCCGATTCCTGGTCATGCCGGACGTCAGATCCTCCTTCTCAAGTCCTCATCCACCGCTAGCGACACGGGGAACCGCCACGCCATTGCAGGTGAGTTATCCGGACTTGAGAGTGATAGAGTGTAGGAAGAAGGTAGTAGATCCGGATTGTTTTAATCTTCAAGTCATAGTACTTGCAGCCGGAAGCATGTCGGAAAACACCCCAAACCCCATAGAAAATGCTCCAAACTCTCCACCTCACGCTCAACCGACACCTATAGCGATAGAACCTTTATCATTTCTACCTCCCAACATTTCCGTGATACGTTTAGCTCAACCTTATTCCGCCTCTTCCAGAAATCCACTCGGAAACATTCTGACTAGAAAATAACTACTAGAAGAGTTAGAAGTACAAGATCATATGGATGAAAAAGTGAACGAGGCGATGATGAAGAAGGTTTCCAAGGCTAGCAACAAAGAGGGAGAGAAAGGACAATGGTGGCCCTGTGACCTAACGGAGTTCGAGCTGAAGGCCTTTCAAGAAGAAGGCTTCCTGGGCTCCAGCTCCGGAGCCCTACGAGAGAGTCCGCACAAAGGCTTGGGTAGAACGAGGCTATCACATCCGCCTTCAGATTTCTTTCTTGAGGTCCTGCATGCCTATGGGCTTCAACCACACAACATCTGCCCCAACTCCTACCTCCTCCTCATTAACTTCGTCACACTGTGTGAAGGACATCTCATAGTTGTAACACCCCAACTTTTTGAAACAAATAAAAACAATTTCCAATTATTCAATTTTTAGGGTTAACAAAAACTTTTCTATTTCAAAACCTTTTCTAGTGTGTGAATAAATGAAATGCTTGTTAATGACATAAATTTGTGTTTGAAGTGTTTCAATTTGTTTCTAAGCCTTAACCATGCAAGTAGGAAACAAAGAGAAACAATTTAGAAATAAAGTAAAATAAAAAGAGAAGCACATATAAGCCTATGGCTATATTTAAAAATGAATGCCTATGCCATTTTTTACTTTGCTAGATGGTTTGAACACATTAATAAACCCTATCTAGTGTTCACCAACTCAATTCCAAAGTGAAACAACAAGAAATTAAAAATCTTCCATAGAGCTAAATATGGGTATTGGGCCAAATTGCAAAATGAATCCTATGACCTATATTTTTGGTTGGCAATGCTTGAGCACCTCTATATACCATTATAACACCACACAACATCTTTTGGAAGCAAAAAAGAAACAAAGAAGAAATTAGGAAAATTGCAAATTACCTCACATATGGCTTATGGCCATTTTTTAAAATCTTTAACCTAGACCACTTTGGCTTGTGCTAATGGTTGAATAATATTTATAAACACTTAAGAACACCTTTAGAATCAAAGAAACTCAAATCAAATCAAATTTGAATGCAAATTGAGCTCACATAAGATAATGGTCAAATCTGCCACTTATCTCATGATGCCCACTTTGAGCCCTTTTATTAAGAGATTCTTAAACCAAACCCCTCCAACTCTTTGCACCTCATCCAAGACCTCATGAAGATGAACAACTTTGGTGTTGACCACTTTGACCAGATCATTGACCATTGCTCAAAATAGTCAAGCCAAAATGCCACCTTGAAACAAATTCTAGATTCCCACAAATTTTAGAATTTTCACAAATCAATCCCAAAATTTAAACCAATGCCATGAGTGGCTGCCCAATATCATTTAGAACCATCTATGAAGAAACTTAGCAAAATTCACACACACATGAGATTTTTACAACAGAATCAAATTGTTACATAGGGTACAACCACTCCCACCAACTATGTACCTCTCACCCTCTCTCTCTCTCTCTCTCTCTCTCTCTCTCTCTCTCTTTGGCTCATCTATAGTGCCACTAGTACCACACCAACTCCTATGACCTCACCTAGTATTGACATCATCCACATGACACCAAAAAAGCCAAGTACATGACCTATGTCACACATACTTTAGCTAAAATAAAATGTGCACCCTCTAGTCCTCTCCAATCATGCCCACCATGTCTAGCACCATGTCCTCACATCACTCTACCATGCCAAGCACCAGAGACAAGGATTTAGCATGATCTCATCAAGGACAACACCATGCCAATCACTTTGATCACCACCATGCAATCACCTATCCCTGGCCCTTTTCCCTCTCTCTCACCATGTCATCTACACTGCCCTTGACCCTAGACACCTGCCAGACACGACCCTTGGTGGAGGAGAGCAAGAGGTTGACCACAAAAACTCGTTCCATGGTCACATGCTCACCACCCGTGGACACCATCACCTCCCCGTGTGCACACTGCAAATCAACACATCCCACTGCGCCACCAACCTCCTCTCACTCTGTTGACGTCCGAAACCCACCGGCGGGCAGCGGCCTGTCAACACCGTAGAGCCGGGAAGAGTCTAGAGCTGCGGCTGGCTGAGACCCTCAGGACGCCGACCAATGCTCTTCGTCACGCGCGGCGATGCGAAGTGCAGGGCGTGCCACCTGACCTATACCTGGTCGGGAAGGTGATGGGGATGCCTCGCTTAGTTCTGCATGGCATACACGTAAACATTAAATACGAGCCTCGATCGGCTCTCAGGTTATCTGTGAATCGGCTCAAAGAGCCGATCCACCCATGATTCGTACGGGGTGCACGAATACTTGGTGATCCTGCTTGATCAAAATAAAGCTAATGAGATCTACGACGATTTAGGGTTTTCACCGCATAATCGGATCATCCTACTCCAGGTTGGGCCTCGCGGCCACGCACGGTGCTCATAAGCCGATCCTAGACAAGGCCTAAAAACCAACATGAAGTTGATCCTCGGAACATCCTGTCTAGGACTTGCGAACGCCACCCTACGTGCCGGGATCCTCCACCCCTTTGTAAGGCCTAACTATTGCAGATATTAAACTAATCCTTGCAAAGCAAGGAGCAATCGTAACGGATCAGATCTACTAAACGATGAACAAGCAGGGTGCCGCCCCACGCCTGAGATAGGCGTGAGGACGGCTAGATATGCAAGGGTTGCACTACGTAAGCATGTTTATACGAAGAACAATGCTAACCCTAACACATCTATGATAACTACGTTGCCCGCCATCAAAGACGCTTCAGACGGGCAACGCATGAACAACGTGGGGCTTGTGCTGCCTAGATCGCAAGATGCGATCTAGGCAGCATGTCGCTTACCTGATTGAAACCCTCGAGACGAAGGAGTTGGCGATGCGCCGAGATTGGTTTGTTTTGGGGTGAACGTTGTGTTGTTGTTTATTCCATAAACCCTAGATACATATTTATAGTCCAAAGGACTTTCTAATTGGGAACAGTCCCAACCGGGCACGGGCCCAACTCTAACTATATCGACACGTATCCTACTATGTTACAGATATAAGGGCAAACTAGCCCAAATTTGATATACAAGGCCGATTCACATATAATCTTTAATAAAAATCTTCAAGTCCATCCTGATCGCGGCCCACCTCTGACTTGGTCAAATTCCGGTGATAACACATGCCCCCCTGGTTTTGGAAATGACATTTCCAAAATCATTACGCCTTTCTTTCGTCGGGTCATGTCGTGGCAGAGCAAAACCGTCGCAGCAGCTTTCATCATGACAATTTGCCTTCCCAACTTCTCTGCACGATTTGACAGTCTTGGCACCACCTCCTCGGAAACTGCTCGAGTAATAAATCTCCTCTTCTTTTATTTAACCGTATCGAACAGTTCTCCTCTGCATCCCCCTCGCATTAGCACTCCAAGAGCCCTCCTGCGCCACCATGTCTTCCTCCTCCTCTGCCCCATCGGATCCCGCCAGCCAGTCCTCCACGTCCCGCGAGCCGACGCCGGAGTACAACCCGGTGGAGGACCACGTGGCCAACACCCGCCGCGCCATTGCGGCCGGGGAGGAGTCTAGCCACGACTTCTCCATCTGGTCAGAGGGCGACAAGTCCCTGACCGACGGGGAGAGCGACCTCCGCTTCCTTGCCGTTGGGGAAACGGAGGAGGAAAGTGATGACGACAGCTTCTCCTGCAATTTCACCTCCTCCGAGGAGGAGGAGGAACAGGAAGAGGAGGAGGAGGATGACGACGAGAGCTCCTCCGACGAGCCGCCGGCCAAGCGGTTCTGCCCCTGGCCGGGCAATCTTAGCGACTTCGACAGCGACGAGGACGATGCTGACGAGGAAGATGAAGACAACGAGGGCCCGGTCGGCGGCCATTGAGCGACGACGAGCCCGCCGGGAGCAGCTGATAGGGCGGGACGACGGCACGACGAGGGCAGTGATGGCCCATAGATAGGACCTCTAGAATAGGGCCAGTAGTAGTAGATGGGGCAATGCATCCCCTGGTGTTTCCTTTTTGAGGGCAATCAGCTCTTCATGTAAGAAATCTCGCCTATCAATGAAGATTTCTTCCTCAATTTGATTTTGCCGATTTCTTCTTAGTTCAATTTAGCCGATTCCCTCTTCTACTGACCTTGCCGATTCGCTCCCCTTGCCAATGCGTAATAAACCGATAACAACGCATCGGTCCTTCGAAGTTCGTCCTTTCCTTCTTCAACTGATGATCTTTTCTAATTCTGGCGGATAATGCAGAATCTTCAGGAAAACCTTGGAATTCTTCCAACCAAAACGAATGGTCCTTTTTCATACTCATCATCTGTGAAGGAGGCTGCGATGGAAAATCAGCCGATGGTACCCCAATCGGCTCTTCAACAGAACATCTACCAGGTCTGCTGCCCCCCGAGCCTTACTCGAGGCGAGAATGTTAGAGAAGAAGCACGAAAACCGATCACCTTTCCTTCTCAGAAAGCTGATAATCCCCTCTATTAACATGGCTGAACTAGCACCAAAAACTGGAAATCCTTGACAAGAAGGTTTAGGAACCCGGATCGGCTCGCAGCAGCTGAAGACATTCCATTGTTTTATTCCCGCGAAGAGACAGGAGGCACCACAGCCAGCCTGGACTTGGTGGAGATTCAGTAAACCCCGCATAATTGCGCTAGAGTCGATGGCTGCGCTGAATCAGCTTGGGGTGAGCTACCACTGGCCTTCCAATCAGAGCGCGGAATCAGCCGATTCCGACCAAATCGGCTCTTCAGGGCAAAGATCTTATCAAGGGGAGCTCCCCCCCGAGCCTTAACCAAGGCGAGAGTACCGGCGAGGATGTACATGCCATTGACCCGTTTCCTTCCGTTGAACGCCGGTGTTGTAGATGAAGTACCAAACTGAAGACTACCCCGACGAAAACGTGAGCCTTGAGCTCATAGCCAGTAGGTCCTGTTCTTGGTCTGTACTAGAGTCGACGGCCGCGCATCGGCTGTGCAGTAAAAAAATTAATTTTGTATTGGCCGATTTTTTCCTATCGGCCCCCAGTACTTTATTGCACACATGTTTACTGCACATGTCCATCTGATTAGGTGCCCCCCGAGCCGAATCTGTCAGGGAACGGCAGATATCGGCTCTGTAACTTGCGCGTCGGCTCCTGATAGGACCAAGGACGAGCACAAACAGAACATGTGGTGAAGATAATTTTGGCCGATTTCCGGAATCGGCCTCCATATCGATTGAAGCGCTCAGTGAAGGTTCTGTAATGTCCCTTCATAGATTTTGGGGCCGATCCCAAGGATCAGCCTTGCTTTGTTTGCTCATTGGTTTAACCTTGCTACTCAGTTAGGCTGGATAAAACCAACCCAACCTCTGACTTGATGCGCCTACTGTCGTCCACCTTGAGTGCATCGTATAATCGCGGAGCATTAAGCTCTGTCGGCAAAACAAGCACCATGTTTGTGCCAGCCGATGTTTCATCATCGGCTTTCTTTTGCTTGGGACGCCACTCCATTCTCCGTGGACGACCCTCTTCATCCAGGGCTCGCTGAACTTTCGCAGCCATCAGGCCGTGCCTTCCTCGCCGTATGCAGGTATAACCTTTCGGCTTCCTCCGGCCGCGCAATCGCTGAACCCTGCGTTTCTGTGAACGGCTGAGTCCGTCAGGGCACCACCTTGGACGATGGTACCTGTCTTCTTCTTCTAGTCCCTCGTCCTCGGAATCTTCAAGATCTGCCCATCGAGGGGACTCAGCACGTTTGCTCTGTGGCGGGAGAGGCCCTAAACGCTCGAACACAGACACGTTGGCTGCCTCCTTCTTCTTCTTGTTACATTCTGGGCAATTGCCGATTGTGGGCAATCGGCTCATTCCTGAATCCCAGCAGTGTCTGAAGAAAGGGCAGTCCCAGTGTCTGGCGTTGTCATCTTGCTCCCTTGACTTGTCCGTGGCACGGCGCTCGTGCTCCTCCTCATCGCGATCCTGCCGACGACGTCTTCTGGCTTCTCTAGCCAACGATCTCCTTCATCATCATAGTTGGACCGTCGGCGTTGGTCGTACTGACTCACATATTTGTTGAGGAGGTGATCAGAGAGAGGTCGTTGGTATCTTATATTCTTCACTTCTCCCTCTGTGACGTAGCGCTTACCATCATGATGGAGCCGATCGCGTGGAGCGGCCCCTCTGGTCCTGCTATGAGAGCAGCTGCCCTCATCTCCATCCTTGCCAGAGTGGCTCCCAGGTCCTACCATGTTGATGCTGAACGAGGGACCTGGCTGGCAACCCTTATGGTAGGTGACTTCCACCATGTTAACGGCGGGGAAGGGCTGGGTGTCTACCTTCATGGCGTACTGGTTGAAAATTAGCCGCCCCTTCTCTATCGCCGCTTGGATGTGCTGACGCCACACACGTCGTTGGTGGCATGGGAAAGCGAGTTGTGGAATTTGCAGTACGGCTTTCCGTTCAGCTCTTGCGCCGTGGGGAACTTGAGACCTTCAGGAATCGTCAACTGTTTCTCCTTGAGCAGGAGGTCGAAGATTTGTTCAGTCTTGGTCACGTCAAAATCAAATCCCCTGGGCGGCCCTGGTGGCTTTACCCATTTGCAGGACACGGGTGTTCCTCCCCGGATCCACTCAGCCACTGCTACTTCTTGGTCTCCCGCAGGCACTTCACCTTCCTCCGTATCGACCATGACTACTGCACGCTTGAACTTGTCTTGGTACAGGTCTGGGTGGCGCTGTTCATATGCTGATAATCTCTGAACCATGTGCGCCAGCGAGGGATATTCTGCTTGGGAGGCCATGTCCTTGACCTGTGAAGCAAGGCCCGCTGCTGCCAACTCGACTGCTTCCTTTTCGGTTATACGAACCGAATAACATCGCCTCGATTTCTGAAGGCCGGATGTATTCCTACGGTTTCTCCGCGCTTCGACGTACTTGTGCTAGATCGGCAAGGCGGACTCGTAGCGTCGAGTGATACCGCGCGTGAACTGTTCTTCCAAATGCTGCTTCCAAGTTCGGATCGAGTTCGGTGGCAACGAGGTGTACCACCCGAAGCCGATCCCGTGAGGGACTGTGAGAAGTACCTCACGCGTAGTGGATCCGACACTGACGCCGTTCCAAGCTGTGCCAAGTATCGGCTTACGTGCTCGATGGAGCTAGAGCCATCCGTTCCGCTGAATTTGGAGAAATCAGGGAGCCGATACTTAGGTGGTAGGGACCAATTCATAGTTGTCGGGATACGGCTTGGAATAGCCGATCGTCCTTCTTTCGGCACCATGCCGAACTGGTCTCTCGGATCGTGCTGATTTGATCCACGGTGCTGGCCGTAGGAGGGAGCTCGAAGATTCGCCGAGTGGCGTACTTAGCCAGCCACGCTTGCTTTTCCGATTCTGAGCCAACCGCAGAGCTGCGCTCCGGAGGTTCGGTGGCGTATTTTGTTAGCCACGTACGCTTCAAGCTCGTTGCGACGTTCCTCCCGCCTTCGCCGGAGTCCCGACGTCGTGGCCTGGTTTGAGAGAGCCCAGTTGCCACAGTCTGGCACATACGTGCACGCGTATCCTTGAGGGATCTCCTTGGGCGCCTCAGCCAAGAACTGGTAGTCGCTAGGATCACCACCAATCTTGTAGACGACGAATGCCGGTGCAGCCGGCACTTCAGCTGGCGCTGCCCACGCATATGGCAGCGGTGGACGGGACTGGAGTGTCAACTCTCCTTGATGCGTCCCGAGAGCTGGTCCTGACGGCGAGTATTGGTGGCTCATGATTTCCTGGATCACGCGCAGAGCGACACGCTCCAACGTGTTGACCAAGTTTTCAGAGTGGCGGAATAGCGAGTGAGCCACCAAGTAGTTGATCTCCTGCCGCAGGCCCCTGGTGCGTTCCTCCGATGGGGCAGAAAGGTCGATCCCATCGAGTGCACCTTGTGGTGAGAACCCCTTCCATCTGATGCCATGGGAACGGGTCCTCTGAAAAGAGCCGATGAGGTCGGCTTCGAGGGTGACCTTGATCTCGTCATATCTCTTTTTTAGCTCGTCAGGCAGCTCCTCGTAGGTGACCGCGCCCGTCCGCCATCTCAGATGTAGATGGCGATGTGGTTGATGTAGATGATTGTCCCACGGGCGTGCGAATGTGTTGACGTCCGAAACCCACCGGCGGGCAGCGGCTGTCAACACCGTAGAGCCGGGAAGAGTCTAGAGCTGCGGCTGGCTGAGACCCCTCGAGCGACGGCCCGCAATGCTCTTCTGGTCACACGCGGCGATGCGAAGTGCAGGGCGTGCCACCTGACCTATACGGTCGGGAAGGTGATGGGGATGCCTCGCTTAGTTCCTGCATGGCATACACGTAAACATTAAATACGAGCCTCGATCGGCTCTCGGGTTATCCCGTGAATCGGCTCAAAGAGCCGATACACCCATGATTCGTACGGGGTGCACGAATACTTGGTGATCCTGCTTGATCAAAATAAAGCTAATGAGATCTACGACGATTTAGGGTTTTCACCGCATAATCGGATCATCCTACTCCAGGTTGGGCCTCGCGGCCACGCACGGTGCTCATAAGCCGATCCTAGACAAGGCCTAAAAACCAACATGAAGTTGATCCTCGGAACATCCTGTCTAGGACTTGCGAACGCCACCCTACGTGCCGCTGGATCCTCCACCCCTTTGTAAGGCCTAACTATTGCAGATATTAAACTAATCCTTGCAAAGCAAGGAGCAATCGTAACGGATCAGATCTACTAAACGATGAACAAGCAGGGTGCCGCCCCACGCCTGAGATAGGCGTGAGGACGGCTAGATATGCAAGGGTTGCACTACGTAAGCATGTTTATACGAAGAACAATGCTAACCCTAACACATCTATGATAACTACGTTGCCCGCCATCAAAGACGCTTCACGGGCAACGCATGAACAACGTGGGGTGCTGCCTAGATCGCAAGATGCGATCTAGGCAGCATGTCGCTTACCTGATTGAAACCCTCGAGACGAAGGAGTTGGCGATGCGCCGAGATTGGTTTGTTTTTTGGGGTGAACGTTGTGTTGTTGTTTATTCCATAAACCCTAGATACATATTTATAGTCCAGCGGACTTTCTAATCGTGGGAACAGTCCCAACCGGGCACGGGCCCAACTCTAACTATATCGACACGTATCCTACTATGTTACAGATATAAGGGCAAACTAGCCCAAATTTGATATACAAGGCCGATTCACATATAATCTTTAATAAAAATCTTCAAGTCCATCCTGATCGCGGCCCACCTCTGACTTGGTCAAATTCCGGTGATAACACACTCTCACACACACGCCAGACACGACCATTGGCCCTCACGCGCGCCAGGACGATGCCACGACGCGACGCCCGCGAGGATGCCGACGTCGGCATCGACCCCGTGCGCACTGCACACGAAGCCCGTGAGCCTGACACTGTGCACACGTCCTCACCTACCCTCCCTGCACCGAGCTATGCTCCTAGCCAGGCCGGAGACCCCTATGCATGACGAGCTCGGCAACGCCGCGCGCCATGCCGCCATGCCACGTTCCTCCTCCCTGGACCCTATATAAAGCCCTCCCCTCTCCTTGAACATCACCACATCGCCTAGACGCATCCCTCTCTCCCTCCTAGAGCCACTCCTCCTCCCTCCTCGCAGCTCACCGGAGCAAGGAGCTCGCCACGGGCACCCGGCGGCATCCCCAAAGCCGCACCATTTTTCGCCACCACAGCCGCCGACCCCTACACCATCTTGAAGCTCGTGAAAATCCCCATCGAACAAGCCCAACCCCGCCGTGATCCGAGCCCCGAGGTGAGAAATCGCCCCCGCAAGCTCACTGTGTCGGGAGGTAGACGACGGCTCAGAGCCGTTGGATCGAGATCCAACGCTCTGCGCGCCCCGCACGTGAGCGACATGCATGCGCCATGAACGCACCCAGAGTTTGAATTCAAATTCGGTTTTATTTATTTTCTGTTATTTTTACTTACTGATGCCTTGCTAGAAATCAAATATCACCAAATCCACTAGGAAAAATTTGATGAAATTTATATCTTTGGAAAGCTTGTGAAAATATCTAACTAACTACACTGGTCTCATACCTAGTTTTGCTATAGAATTAATGTAGCGAAAATAACAAGGCAGAGCCTTTCAAACTCCAAACATTTATTAAAAATCAACCGTAAATGCTTTTGAGTTGATTCCAAATCTCATAAATCACATTTCATATTGTATAATTGTTTATGCAGAAATATGGCATGGTTGTTTCATATGATCATGGGATAGAGCAAAATAGTGGCTATGTAGCCATATCTAGCCCATTTAAATTATTTGAAATTTTGAAAATTCAAATCTATGAGGTGTAGCACCTCACTTAAATCATTTTCCCAAGTAGCATGAAGTAATGTGATGCCCTTAGTTATGTGGTCTCACACTTGCTGACTTGGGGATATTAAATCACAATAGTATTTAAATTGCATGAGGTACAGTACCTCATTTAAATCATTTTTCTCCTAGGATAAATGTGAAGTGTTGACCATGGTCAACATGATCACCTACCTTATCCTTTGAGGAAATTAAATCTTACTAATGTTTAATGAGATGAAATTACTTTCAAGGTAAATAAATAGAAACCCTAATGGGTATTAAACCTTGTAATTATCAAATAGTAGAATTAAATTATTAAAAACTAAATAAAGAAAACCCTAGTATGATGTTGAATAATGATTGTGATGATGCTAGATCATTTTGAGTGAGCCATTAAGGCTAAGTAGCCATTAAGACTTGTTTGGTGATTGTTATCCTCGTATTCATTTATAGACGCTACTACCGGAGAATACGACGAAAAGGAGTTCTTCTACCAAGAGGAAGAAGAGAACTTTGATCAGAACACCAACCAAGGCAAGCTAACCCTTGCAACCCCCACCCATGCCATTTTTGGCTAGCTAGTGTCACATACTATGGCACTATTATACTTACTTAACTCTTTATGCATTCCAAGTTCCCAGTTTTTACTTTACAAGCTTTACTTTTATTTTATCAAGTTTGAGTTTTACTTTTGGTCTTGGTCTAAGTATAGATTACCACCATAGCATCAAATTGGGCATAGATGACATAAATTGAGTAGCACCCCTTTTACACATAGATGCTAGGGCTAAAGATAAAACTTTACTACTCTAGATGGGAACATGAGAATGAAATGAATTTGACAAACCTTAGAATGATGAGTCATTCTTTTGAAATTGTGAAGGTGAATGTGACTGGTGAATGACAAATGACTTTGATAAAACTGATGATTGGGTTAGGATGCGATACCATTCCAACCTTATAGTACCCCCACAATACCTGATTATGGGTAGGCCTTAACTGGAAACTTATGTATTTTAGTATGGGTTCCCTCTGAATAAGCGTCATAGGGGTTATGCTGAGGCTGCCTCCATTGAAAGTGAAATGACGTGAAAATGAGGTGACTGTCCGGCCCAAGCCCTGTGCAGTTCCCAGGCTGGCAGATAGCCTTCACTGGGAGGCCAAGCTCATGGGGAGAGGTGCTTGTACTAGGATATGTAATTGAAAGGTTATGGTTGATGATCCGCATACTGAGTTATGATCATTCAAGGTTATCCCTGACGGATGTAATCAAATGTTGTGGCACAAGAGTACAACCTCTGCAGAGTTTAAACTATTCGAATAGCCGCGTCCTCGGTCATGGACAGTTGGAAAGGTCATACTGTTGTCTCCGTCATCAGATGTTTTCTAAAAAGACTTGTGACCTGAAATGTGACTTTGACTTGATCACAACAGAGTTGTGGGAATGACACTAATGTTCCCACTTGAGTAGTCTTAAAAAAGTTTTTGAATACTAAGTGTTGATGAAATAAAATTGGCTTTATGCAAATAAACCTAGAGCTTAGCACCCTTAATGAAGTTACTAGTAATCTATTGGTATTAGTTTGTGAGTACTTTAAAGTACTCATGGCTTTGTCCCTGGCTATTCAAATGGCCAGACTATGTAGAGGAGTGCCAGTATCTGGAAGATGGACAACAAGATGTCTATGATAACTAGGACCTCTCCTGCTATCAAGTGTTGCCTGTGGAACAGATGGACCCTTACGACGTTTATTCCGCTGCTTGATTTGTATTTTGAACTCTAGCTCTACTATTGTAATATATTGGATCATGTGATCCCTTATTGTGTAAGACAATTATGGTTTGTAATGGATATGTGTTGTGATATCAATCTATTATGTCTCACAAAAACAAACTTCCTGGGATTGCGATGTATGGCATAATAGGCATCTGGAATTAAAAATTCGGGTGTTGACAATAGTTCGCCCAGATATACGGCTAGTCCAATTCTTCTACCACGTGAAAAAGGGGACGAAGGAGAAGAACATGGTCACCTGCGACAACATGACTTTTATGCTCCAGCAGAAAAGGAGTTTATCCGCCCATCTCTTCGCACGAGTCCATCCGGTATAGAAACACCGAATGGTTCTATGTCAAGAATGAAATTGTTCCGAAACGTCACCAGGGCCTCCCCGCCTTCGTCAACAACCCTCCGGAGGAACTAGACTCCTAAATACTTATCATGAGTTATAATTTGTGTTGACTGTCTCTATGAAATTGTGGTGTTTGTTAATACTATCTTTGGATGCTCAAACTAACAGAGTGGGGTGTCCCTAGGTCGGGAATGCGAACTTTAAGGTGTGCTTTTGTACCCCTACGCGGTGAATTGGTGTTCGTTATCCAACCGGAGAGTGGTTCAGAGTAGCATAGTGAAGAGATGATATTTATGTATTCAATTATGATACCTTTGTTGAGAGTGTCCACTAGTGAAAATATGATCCCTAGGCCATGTTTTTAAGCATTGCAACACTGTATACAACCAGTTCCGCTAAATGTTTGTTTGCTGCCATTTTTATTTCAGATTGCAATTACCACTTATAATCATCCATATTACTTGTATTTCACTATCTCTTCACCGAACTAATGCACCTATACGCCTACCAAGTGTATTGGGTGTATTAGGGACATAAGAGACTTCTTGTATCTTAATAGCAGAGTTGCTTGAGAGGGATATCTTTGACCTCTACCTCCCTCGGTTTGATAAACCTTCGGTGATTCACTTAAAGGAAACTTGCTGCTATTCTACAAAACTCTGCACTTGGAGGCCCAACACTGTCTACAAGAATATAAGCGTGCATAGGCACTAGTAGGAAAATACTCATTAGTGGCGCACCAAAAACCACATTATGTGGCGCACGGGCTGTGCGCCACAGAAACTTCGCCACAAAAATAAGGTTTCTGTGGCGCACTGACACATGCGCCACATAATTAAGGTTTCTGTGGTGCACCAGTACTTTGGTGCGCCACATAATTGGTTGTCAGTGCGCCACATAATTTGCTCGTATTATACACGATTTTTTATTGCCTGTTATACATATACAAGTTATATACAGCAATATACATGTTATATACAACAACATACAAAAATATGCGGATATAATATAAATAGAATGTACATTGCACAGATATAATATAGACATCATCATCACATTACCTAGAGGCCGATCGAGATACATATATAGTGGCAAAGTGTCAAATGTTTTACATACAACTCTTAATTCATACAAATTTCACCATTTCGATATACAAAGTGGTCTTCATCCGGTTCCTTCTTTGCTCCCTCCTCTCTACCCGCCAGGCTCGCTTCCATCGGGGTCTTCATCCGGTTCCTGGAAGAAAGACCATATAATCAATAAATGCCTCATACATTGTTGGTCAACACAAATATGAACATTCAAGGATGGCGTAAGTGAGACCAAGTCTGATGCACAAGAGATTGATATTTGTGCTATCTTACCAGGCTCACTTATGCCACCCCCGAGTGTACGGTGACCAAGCATTTTAATCATCGGCATTTTGAAAATACCAAAGGAAATGGAATGACAAGGGCCTCATACATTGTTGGTCAACAGAAATATGAACATTCAGGGATGGCGTAAGTGAGACCAAGTCCGATGCACAAGAGATTGATATTTGTGCTATCTTACCAGGCTCACTTACGCCACCCCCGAGTGTACGGTGACCAAGCATTTTAATCATCGGCATTTTGAAAATACCAAAGCAAATGGAATGACAAGGGCCTCATACATTGTTGGTCGAAACAATTATTAACATCCCAGGATGGGGTCAGTGAAGCCAAGTAGGATGCACAAGAGATTGATATCTGTACCATCACACCAGGTTCACTGGCCCCACCCTAGAGTGTACAAGTGACCAAACATTCTAATCATCATCCAATGCCATTAAGAAGTGCCAACTCAAATAAGAGACAAGTAGCTAGTATGAACTAAATGGAATGCCTCATACTTTGTTGGTCGAAACAAATATTAACATCCCGGGATGGCGTTAGTGAGGCCAGGTAGGATGCACAAGAGATTGATATTTGTGCCATCACACCAGGCTCACTGGCGTCACCCCGGAGTGTACATGTGACCGAACATTCTAATCATCGGCACTAAAATGGAAGAAAGAGCCAAGTGGTATCAACTAGATAGCATATGCCTCATACTTTGTTTGACGATGCGGTTCCTCGGCAATGCCCACCATGAGGGGCTTAGGTTTTAGAGAAAGGCGGCGATGGAAGTTCCGGTAGCGAGGCGGTACACGACGTACCCAGGTTCACGTCCCCATGGTGGAGGATCGCTACGTCCTGCTAGCAATCCAGTATATGAATATATGTGTATAGGGGGCCGCCATAGGCGGAGTTGTTGGATCTAGTCTAGTTCTAATCCGCGGGTTGCGGTGTCTAGGCGTGTCGCCTCTATGATCTATATTTTTGAATATGCGTGTCCCTAAGGGGTGCCCCTGCCTGGCTTTATATATCAGCCAAGCAAGGGTTTACAAGAGTCCTAGTAGGATTCGTATTGGAGCGTTCTTTCCTTGTACTCCAAGTTGAAGCGCGTGTAGGTCCAGCTTGTCGAGTCCTTGTGCTGGTCCAGCTTCATAGTTTGCACCGGGTATGGCAATGTCGAGTACCCGAAGGGTTGTGCCCACGTCAGTAGCCCCCGAGTGTCTGGCCGAAGTGAAGCTTCGGGCAGGTACTAAAGTTGTCTTCGTCGAATGCCTCGATCATCTTTTTAATCTTGTGCTTGATGTAGAGTCGAAGTTGCTTTCTGTCGGGTGCGCGAAGCGCTCCCGATGGAGTAGCCCCGAGTCTATGGGCGGGTGCTTGCAGCCACGCATAGACTCAAGTTGTACTACTCGAAGATCTTGATTGTTGATGTCGACGTCTTCAACTTTATTCTTCTTTGTTGGCGAGGTTGCCATCTTTTTCTCGGGTGCGCGACCAGCGCTCCCGATGGGAGTAGCCCCCGAGCCTGTGAATAAATAAGAAATAGTTATGTACAGGGTGTTAAAAATGCTGAATCGAATGCCGTACATGTCTTCGAGTTCTGAGAACACGATGCTAATGATTCTGATGATATCATAGATAGAGGAATTAATGATTTGGATGATGTCACAGAGGAGCCGATTATTCGGATGATATCCAAGAGGAGCCGATGATTTGGGTGATATCCTGGAGGAGTCAATAATTCAGATGATACCCAGGAGGAGCCGATGATTTGGGTGATATCCTGGAGGAGTCGATAACTCAGATGATACCCAGAAGGAGCCGATGATTCGGATGATACCCAGGAGGAGCCGATGATTTCGATGATGTCTGGGAGGAGTCGATGATTTAGATGATATCTCGGAAAGCCGATAATTGGGCTGACATCCCAGAGGAGCCGACAATTTTATCGGGTGCGCGTCCATCGCTCCCGATGAAAGTAGCCCCTGAGTCTGGGCACTGATGCTTGCAACCATGAGTAGACTCAAGTCGAGCAACCCGATGTTTATAGTTTTCTTCAGGTGCCATTGGCACATTGTTGTTTATTTCAAGGGGCAATTCTTAATGCACCTTGAGCATCGTTGATGCCATTGCTTGTAAGTTTATCGGCAACAAATTATTAGAGTGATCAGCTCGTGTTGCAGGTCTTGCTAAACCCGTTGTATGTGCAACTTTGCTTTCAACCGATGCATGTCTTGACAGCAGCTCCCGAATAGATCGGTGGCACTAGATCTGTCGATGACTCTGTCGCTCTTTGATTCTTTTGCAGTTTAAAGTATCGAGTGTGGGTCATTTTCGTACGTGTTTCATGATCCTTGCTATCTGCGGCACTCTTTGAGGCATCTATAGCAAAGGAAAAGAGCAAGGTCCCCGTTGTTTCATGATCCTTGCTATCTGCGGCACTCTTTGAGGCATCCATAGCAAAGGAAAATAGCAAGGTCCCTGTTGTTTCATGATCCTTGCTATCTGATGCACTCATTGAGGCATCTATAGCAAAGGAAAAGAGCAAGATCCCGTTGTTTCATGATCCTTGCTATCTGCGGCAGTCTTTGAGGCATCAATAGCAAAGGAAAAGAGCAAGGTCCTCGTTGATTTTGCACATAGCACTCGTAATTTCAGAGGCTCTTTTAGAGTGCAATCTCTGGGCGTTTTTTCCATCGAACCGATCTTCGTTGTAATATACGAACAAAGTTCCTGACGATGTAGTTCGGGTGTCCCGAATTACTGCAATTCTTCAAAGAAACAAAACTTGAGTATTCATATCTTCTTGAATTCCAGTGAGCCGTTGCTCCCGTTGGGAGTAAGGAGTCTTCATATCTTCTTGAATTCCAGTGATCTGACGCTCCCAATGGGAGTAAGGAATCTTCATATGTTCTTGAATTCCAGCGCCCAGCGAACCGGCGCTCCCGATGGGAATAGACATAATAGTTGAAGATCTTCCAGGAAATCCCGAGTAATTCCAGTGTCGGGAGTACATCAGATCATTTATATAAGATGATATCCATTGATAACCATAGATGATGAAGCCATCGACCCGGGAGTGCATCGGATCATTTATTTAAGATGATATCCATTGATAACCATAGGTGATGAAGAAAATAAATCCACCGATTCGGGGAAAATAAATCCACCGAGTAGTCGAGAGTACCGGAGGTACGATGTAATGGTGCCTCCCCAATCATCGGGTGTGGCGAAAGGAAGAGGAACACTTAGTTCTGCAGGCGCAGTCGAAATAGTTGCGCGTCCAAAGATAATCCATGCAGCGGGAGCAGCCGAATTAATTGCGCCATCCAAGATAAGTCACGTGGCGGGCGCAACCGAAATAATTGCGCCATCAAAGATAATCCACACGGCGGGTGCAGCCAAAATAATTGCGCCATCCAAGATAATTCATGCGGCGAGCGCAGCCGAAATAATTGCGCCATCAAAGAAAGTCCATGCCGGCGGGCACAGTCGAAATAATTGCGCCATCCAAGATAAGTCACGCGGCGGGCGCATCCGAAATAATTGCGCCATAAAAGATAATGCACGCGGCGGGCGGAACCAAAATAATTGCGCCATCAAAGATAATCCACGCGGCGAGCGCAGCCGAAATAATTGCGCCATCAAAGAAAGTCCATGCCGGCGGGCGCAGTCGAAATAATATCCCAGCCAGAAATAGTCGATGTAGCTGCACGGCGCTGATAACCCACAAGTATAGGGGATCGCAACAGTCTTCGAGGTAAATAAAACCCAAATTTATTGATTCGACACAAGGGGAGGTAAAGAATACTTATAAGCCTTAACAACTGAGTTGTCAATTCAGCTGCACCTGAAAAGCACTAGTAACAGGGGTGATGTGAAAGCAGCGGTAATATGAGAGCAGGTAACGTAACAAGCAGCAGTAATATGAGAGCAATGGCACCGAAAATAGTTGATACTACTTCCAATGTCATATAGAAACGAGTATATGATGATGAGAGATGGACCGGGGTTCCCAGCTATCTACACTAGTGGTAACTCTCCAATAACAAGTGTTGGGTGAACAAATTACAGTTGGGCAATTGATAGGATTGAAATAGCATTAAGACAGAACATCAAGATTATTAATCATGTAGGCATGTTTTCCATATATAGTCATACGTGCTCGCAATGAGAAACTTGTACAGCATCTTTTGTCCTACCAGCCGGTGGCAGCCGGGCCTCAAGGGAATCTACTGGCAATTAAGGTACTCCTTTTAATAGAGCACCAGAGCAAACAATTAACACTTGGTGAAAATATGTGATCCTCATACCTAAGCCTTCCCCTCCAGTTATCCCAGTTGCTGTCACTCTGGGGCCTCGGGTTCCGGACATAGACATGTGCAAACAACTTGTAGATACAATCTAAGCAATAAGTGTAGATCTCAAATCTAAGATCATGCCACTCGGGCCCTAGTGACAAGCATTAAACACAACAAGATTGCAGCAACAATAACTTCATAAACTTTATAGTAACAATCCATCGGATCCCAACAAACACAACACCGATTACATCACGTGTGGGGCCTCCAGGGCTCCCCTCTGGTCCCTCTCTGGCTCTCTGGAAGCTTCCGGGAAAAATAAGGTTCTGGGCGTTGATTTCGTCCGATTCCGAGAATATTTCCTTTGTAGGATTTCTGAAACCAAAAACAGCAGAAAACAGCAACTGGCCCTTCGGCATCTCGTTAATAGGTTAGTTCCGGAAAACACATAAAAACATTATAAAGTGCGAGCAAAACATGTAGGTATTTTCATAAAACAAGCATGGAATATCAGAAATTATAGGTACGTTGGAGACGTATCAAGCATCCCCAAGCTTAGTTCCTGCTCGCCCTCGAGTAGGTAAACGATAAAAAGAATAATTTCTGTAGTGACATGCTACTTACATAATCTTGATCATACTATTATAAAGCATATGAGATGAATGCGGTGACTCAAGGCAATGATCTATAGTTTCTAACAAATAGATAACATATAGCAAAACTTTTCATGAATAGTACTTTCAAGACAAGCATCAAAAGTCTTGCATAAGAGTTAACTCATAAAGAAATAAATTCAAAGTAAAGGCATTGAAGCAACACAGAGGAAGATTTAAGTTTCAGCAGTTGCTTTCAACTTTCAACATGCATATTTCTTGGATAATTGTCAACACAAAGTAATATGATGAATGCAAATAAGCAAGTATGTAAGAATCAATGCACAGTTGACACAAGTGTTTGCTTCTAAGATGGAAGGAAGTAGGTAAACTGACTCAACATAAAGTAAAAGAAAGGCCCTTCGCAGAGGAAGCAGGGATTAAATCATGTGCTAGAGCTTTTAAGTTTTGAAATCATATAGAGAGTATAAAAGTTTTGAGAGGTGTTTGTTGTTGTCAACGAATGGTAGTGGGCACTCTAACTACCTCATCAACTAGACTTCCAAGAGCGGCTCCCATGAAGGACGTTATCTCTACCAGCAAGGTAGATCATCCCTCTTCTCTTTTGTTTACACATGTACTTTAGTTTTATTTATGGTTGACACTCCTCCCAACCTTTTGCTTTCACAAGCCATGGCTAACCGAATCCTCGGCTGCCTTCCAACATTCACATACCATGAATGAGTGTCTATTTGCAAAATTAAGTTGCTTACTGATAGATCAGGGCAAAACACGTGAAGAGAATTATTAATGCAAGTTAATTAATTGGGTGGGAACCCCATTGCCAGCTCTTTTTGCAAAATTATTGGATAAGCGGATGTTCCACTAGTCCATTATGAAAGTCTGTCAGGAATATTGAAAGATAAACACCACATACTTCCTCATGAGCTATAAAATATTGACACAAATAAGGAGTAATAAAGTTTTGAATTGTTTAAAGGTAGCACATGAAGTATTTACTTGGAATGGCAGAAACATTCCACATAGTAGGTAGGTATGGTGGACACACATGGCATATGTTTTGGCTCAAGGTTTTGGATGCACGGGAAGCATTCCCTCTCAGTACAAGGCTTTGGGCTAGCAAGGTTGTTTGAAGCAAACACAAGTATGAACCGGTACAGCAAAACTTACATAAGAACATATTGCAAGCATTATAAAACTCTACACTGTCTTCCTTGTTGCTCAAACACTTTTACCAGAAAATATCTAGACCTTAGAGAGACCAATCATGCAAACCAGTTTCAACAAGCTCTACGGTATTTCTCCACTAATAGGTTTAAACTACATGATGCAAGAGCTTAATCATGATCTACTTGAGAGCTCAAAACAATTGCCAAGTATCAAATTATCCAAGACAATATGAGGCATTTTCTGTTTCCAACCAAATAGCAATAAATGCAATAGCTTCCAACTTTTGTCATTGAACATTAAAAGTAAAACGAAGAACACAAGTGTTCGTATGAAAAAGCGGAGCGTGTATCTCTCCCACACAAGGATTGCTAGGATCCGATCTTATTCAAACAAAACAAAAAATATAAACACACAGTCGCTCCAAGTAAAGCACATTGATGTGACCGAATAAAAATATAGTTTCAACAGAAAAAACCTGATAAGTTGATGAAGAAGGGGATGCCTTGGGCATCCCCAAGCTTAGACGCTTGAGTCTTCTTGAAATATGCAGGGATGAACCACGGGGCATCCCCAAGCTTAGGCTTTTCACTCTTCTTGATCATATATCATCCTCCTCTCTTGACCCTTGAAAACTTCCTTCACACCAAACTTCTCATAAACTTCATTAGAGGGGTTAGTACTCAAAAAACTTTAATCCACTTTAGTCTTGTAGTGACTCATTGCAAGAACTCAATAAAACATTAGCTACAGCTCTCCAAGTCTAGAAAGCCTCACTTAAAGTCCACAAGAGACAATGCAAAAAACAGAGACAGAATCTGTCAAAACAGAACAGCCAGTAAACACGAATTTTTAAGAGGTACTTCCGTTGCTCAAATCAGAAAACTCAAAACTAATGAAAGTTGCGTACATATCTGAGGATCACTCACGTAAATTGGCAGATTTTTCTGAGTTACCTACAGAGAATCCTACCCAAATTCGTGACAGCAAGAAATCTGTTTCTGCGCAGAAATCCAAATCTAGCATCAACCTTCTATTAGAGACTTCACTTGGCACAACATTGCAATAAAATAAAGATAAGGAGAGATTGCTACAGTAGTAACAACTTCCAAAACACAACAAAACAGTAGCAAAATAAAGACATGGGTTATCTCCCAAGAAGTATAGCCATTAAGATGGGCTCTGCAGTTTTAATGATGCACTCGCAAGAAATAAGAGTTGAAGCAAAAGAGAGCATCAAGAAGCAAATTCAAAACACATTTAAGTCTAACCCACTTCCTATGCATAGTAATCTTGTACACAAATAAATTCATGAAGAACAAAGTGACAAGCATAAAAAGATAAAACAAGAATAACTTCAAAAGTTTCAGCATATAGAGAGGTGTTTTAGTACCATGCAAATTTCTACAACCATATTTTCCTCTCTCATAATAATTTTCAGTAGCTTCATGAATAAACTCAACAATATAACTATCACATAAAGCATGCTTTTCATGATCCAAAAACACATAATTTTTATCAAGCTCAAAAATAGTGGGACTAAAACTTTCAAACCCACTTTTATCAATAATGTAACAAGATGATTGATCAATCTCAAAAGATATGGGACTCCTAGATAAAGCCAAGATCTCTCCAATCCAATTTTCATTAGTAGTACAATTAATAGTATCAAGTAACATAGGACCATCATCTAGAGATTTATCATAAACATTTGCCAAGCAAAACTCTTTAGTACCATGCATTTCGACATCAGGCTCAAACAAAGCATTATCATAAGATTTATCAAAATAGCATGGATTATCATAGATAACAGGAGCATAATTATTCTCACAAGTTTTACTCATAGGGAATATTTCAAGAGAATCCACAGGAACATAACATTCATTCTCCTTTGGTAAGCATGGAGGACAATCAAATAGTGTAAGAGATAAAGAGTTACTCTCATTAGAAGGTTGGCATGGGTAGCTAATCCATTCTTCCTCCTTTTTTTCATCACTCTCCTCTTCTTTTCATCCAATGAGCTTCCAGGTTCATCAATTTCTTCTTCTTTTTCATCCAATGAGCTTTCAGGTTCATCAATTTCTTCTTCCACAGGTTCCTGCAAATTGTGAGTGCATTCTTGTGCATTAATGAGTCTCTCTTTATAATCAATGATATAAGGATTATTACTGTAGCTTTCTATGCAAAAATTAAGGATAGAAGAGACATAATCTTTAAGGTCCTTACAAACAACACAAGTTTCATAATTTTTAGCCATGAAGGATTCTATCTCAGAGGCTCCCATAAACAAAACAAATTGTTCTACTTCTTCGAACCCAAAATGAATATAGCTATTCCAATTATAGTTCTTAATTAAAACTTCCTCACTAAAGCCACATTGAAATTTAAGATGTTTAGTATCCTGTTTAGAGCAACAGTTTATATCATGGCGTTTAAGCAAGATTTTAGCAATTGTATTCAATTTTTCTATCACAGCACTCATAACTTTACCCGTTCTTGATTCTCTATAATTATTATATAATTCTATAAGCTCCAAATAGGTTGTGGGTTCTTCCATAACAACAGTTTTTAATTTTTCGGTTTTTTATGGATTTTCGGGTATATAGGAAAAATAAAACAAGACAAAAATAAACTAGACAAAAGTAAACTAAGCAAAATAAAATAAAATAAAATAAAAACAGAGAGAGAGGTGGAGTGTACTCCCCAGGTGAACTTATGAGTAGAGCTATGCCTCCCGGCAACGGCGCCAAAAATAGTCTTGATAACCCACAAGTATAGGGGATCGCAACAGTCTTCGAGGGAAGTAAAACCCACAAGGGGAGGTAAAGAATACTTATAAGCCTTAACAACTGAGTTGTCAATTCAGCTGCACATGGAAAAGCACTAGTAACAGGGTGATGTGAAAGCAGCAGTAATATGAGAGCAGTAGTAACAGTAACACAGCAGCAATAGCATTAATATGAGAGCAATGGCACCAGAAAATAGTTGATACTACTTCCAATGTCATATAGGAACGAGTATATGATGATGAGAGATGGACCGGGGTTCCCAGCTATCTACACTAGTGGTAACTCTCCAATAACAAGTGTTGGGTGAACAAATTATAGTTGGGCAATTGATAGGATTGAAATAGCATTAAGACAGAACATCAAGATTATTAATCATGTAGGCATGTTTTCCATATATAGTCATACGTGCTCGCAATGAGAAACTTGTACAACATCTTTTGTCCTACCAGCCGGTGGCAGCCGGGCCTCAAGGGAATCTACTGGCAATTAAGGTACTCCTTTTAGTAGAGCACCGGAGCAAAGCATTAACACTTGGTGAAAACATGTGATCCTCATACCTAAGCCTTCCCCTCCAGTTATCCCGGTTGCTGTCACTCTGGGGCCTCGGGTTCCGGACATAGACATGTGCAAACAACTTGTAGATACAATCTAAGCAATAAGTGTAGAGCTTAAATCTAAGATCATGCCACTCGGGCCCTAGTGACAAGCATTAAACACAACAAGATTGCAGCAACAATAACTTCATAAACTTTATAGTAACAATCCATCGGATCCCAACAAACACAACACCGATTACATCAGATGAATCTCAATCATGTAAGGCAGCTCATGAGATCATTGTATTGAAGTACATGGGGGAGAGAGTACCAACTAGATACAGCTAGAACCCGTAGTCCATGGGGGAACTACTCACGGAGCATGATGGAGGCGGTGGCGTTGATGGAGATGACCTCCGGGGGCACTTCCCCATCCCGGCGGCGTGCCAGAACAGAGATTCTGTCCCCCGAATTGGAGTTTCGCGATGGTGGCGGCACCCCTAGAGTCTTTCTGGAGTTTCGTCAATTGGTGTCGAAGATTTAGGTCAGGACGGCTTAAATAGGCGAAGAGGCGGAGTCGGAGGGGCCACGGGGGTCCCACACACTAGGGGGCGCCCCCCTGGGCCGCGCCGCCACCACGTGTGGGGCCCCCAGGGCTCCCTCTGGTCCCTCTCTGGCTCTCTGGAAGCTTCCGGGAAAAATATGAAGAAGGAATACCCAGATCTGAAGAAGGAAGCCACTTGGGAGCGTGAAGAAGATATGAAGAAGGAATACCCAGATCTCTTTAGTACCTAGTTTTCTTTAGATCTCGGGACGAGATCTCTTGTAAGGGGAAGGGTTTGTAACATCCCAACTTTTCAATAAAGAAAGAAAGAGAGTTTCCAAAAACACAAATTTGAGAACCAACAAAAACTTTTTATCTTCATATAGTACTATGCATATAGATCACTTTGTTAATTCTTTTAGTGTGCATTTTGCCATGTTGATTGCTTGTGTGTTTACACTTATACTCAAACCCTAACCAATGATCTCTTGATCATCCAAAGAAAAGGAAAAAGAAAAGAGAAATGAAAATAGAAAAATCACATCAACACACACATAGGGCTTATGCCATTTTTGCAAATTCTTAACCTAGACCATTTTGGCTTGCCCCATTGGTTGGAGATGGTTACTAAACATTTATAAACACTTTTGGAAACAAAGAAACTCAAATCAAATTGAAAACAAATGCAATTTCCAATTCACATGCAATATGGTCACTTGTGACAATTCTAGTCTGATGCCATCTTTGAGCCCCTGGTTTGGAAGTTTTCTAAACCAAACTTTGCCAAATCTTTGCACCTCATCCAAGACAACATCAAGGTGAACAACTTTGCCCAAAACCACCCCTGCAAATTCTTTCTCAAAGTCAAATGGTGATCAAGCAAAGTTGGAACCATAAAGCAAATTGTAGATCATATGCAATTTGTGATTTTGCATTTCAACTCCATTTTGACCACCACCACCTCCATTCTACTTCTATTATTATATCTTTACACTCCACCAAAAATCTTTTGAAAATTCAAAAATATTTTTCTTGCGGGCATTATGTCCAACACCTTGCAGACATGGTTATCATTTGTGCCCATGCTGAAAATTTGGTTGGACCAAGTCCAACCCTGGCCCTCTCTGCAGCTCTGGAGCATCACCTCACCCCTCAGCACCATCCAAGCCACTGCACCCCTCTCTCTTGGTCACCATGACCATGGCAAGACCATGCCGTGGCATGGCATGAGCTCACCATGCCATCTCTCACACCCTTCACCTCAGCCCTGCACCGTCATGTCCTGGACGCTCCTCTCACTCTCCTGAACCAGCTCGTGCCCTCCCTTGACCAAGACAACGCGTGCACACGCCAGCACAGCGCCGCATGCTCCAGCAACGCCATGCCATGCATGGTCGCGACGCCAGAGTGCGCCAGAGCGCGCAGCGCCTCGTCGCCTCAGCCTGCTCCTCGCCATCAGCGCCCGTGTGTGGCCTCGCCTCAGCACCAGGACGCTGCCAGACACCGCCACGAGCTCGCCCGCGCCCTGTCACCGTCGAGGAGGACGACGACGTCCGCCACAGTACCCCACGGACGCGTGATGCGCCCCACTGTGCTTGACCACCGATGACTGTTCTGAGCACACCGTGATGTTCCCTGAGCTTGCCTGAGACCCGTACCGCCCACGCCCATCGACGGGAGAGTGACATCGCGTCACCGTGACCTCCCGCCGCTGCTCGAGGCCGCTATAAAAGGGGCACTCCGCTCTCAAAATTGACCACACCCCTCGCTTCCCCTCTCCTCCCTGAGTCACCTAGCCACCTCGCCGCTCCACATTGCCCACCAGAGCTCACCAATTGCTACCTCGCTGCCACGCTCCGCCGCAGAAGATCACCGGAGTTGGAGGCCATCCCAGAAGACGCCACTGCTACCAGGAGGACCGCCGTCTTCGACAACATCGCTGCGCACATCGTCGTCGACCGCCGGAGCTCCGTCGAGCTCGCCAACCGTCCACCATCGCCGCCAGTAAGCCCCCTTCTCTCCGGAGATGACGATGTCGCTGGGCCGTTCGATCCCTCTCTAATCGTGCGGCTCACACTGAGCGTACCGTTTCGCTGGGTTAAAACCCACTGACGCGTGGACCCCACGCTGTCAGCTGGCCCACTGCGTTACTGGGCCGGCCCAATCTCCTTTCTCTCTGCGTAGCCCGTTAGGATTTCCCGCCAGCCCACTTATTTTGAATTCAAAATTCCAGTTTAGATTAATTTGCAATCTGATGCCTAGTTCAAAATTCAATAGGGACAAATCTACTTGGCCAAATTTTACAAACTTTATATTGTTCGAAAGCTGAGAGTTTTTTCTACACAACTACACTGGTCCCAACCCTATATGTTGTGTAGAATGAAAGTGACAAAATAAACAAGGCAGGGCCTTTTGTGACTTCAAACAATTATTAAAAATCAACCAAAAGGGCTATTAAGTTGATTTCAACTCTCATAGCTTACATTTCACTTGCACTAATTTTTTTTGCAAAAATATGACATGGTTACTTTGAGTGATCATGGCCTAGTATAATTAGAGGACTATATGGCTATTTTTAGTCAATGATATTGTCCAAAACTATTTATAAATCATATGGGAGATTTTCTCTAATTTAAATCTTGTCACAAACAATCCAAAATGAGATAGAGACCCTGGTCTATTAGGTCTCATGTGAAATTGTTTGATGATCTTAACTCATTACTATGTTAGGATTAAATTGCATGAGGTGCTTCACCTCATTTAAATCATTTTCTTAAATGATGAGTATGAAGAGGTTGACTTTGGTCAACCTAGGTCATATATTATTCATGAAGGAAATTAAATCTTAATAAGATAATGAGAGGAAATTATTTCTCTAAGGAATTAAAAGAAATACCTTAATTAGCATGAGAGGAAATTATTTTTCTTAAGTAAGAAAACAAAGTCCACCAACCTAGTAGTAATGTGTGATGCTAGAATAAAATTGTGAGACTCATGTGTGTGTGCTTAGTTAGTACTTAAGTTTGGTATGATGATTGTATACCTCGTATTCGATTTTAGACGCAAGTACCGAGGAGTATCAAGAGGAGGAGGAGGTCTACTTCCAAGGAGAAGAAGACCACTTTGACCATTTCCCCTACCAAGGCAAGATAATACTCTTGTAAAGTGCAAAGCTCACCCAGAGCAAGGCATCACCCCTTTACTTTATGTTTAATGATCATATCCCAAGTTTTTACTTTACCAGCTTTATTACTTTTTGATTATGCAAAGTACTTTTTGATTCATGATTCACTTGGTTAGTATTAGATTGGTACAATAGTATCAAAGTTAGCCTAACAACAAAGCAAACTACTTAGCACCCCTCACACTTAGATGCTAGTGCTAAATTAAAAATGACTACTCTAGATGGGAACATGTGTTTGTGAAATGATGGTGAAAACATTGGAATGTCGAGTCATTTCCATTGAAAGATTTTGAAGGTGAATATGACATGAATTTTGACTTGGTGAACTTGATAAAAACTGATGATTGAGTTGGATGTGATACCATTCCAATTCTTGAGTACCCCCACAATACCTGATTATGGGTAAGGCTTAGATGGAAATTTATGTGCCTTAGTATGGGTTCCCTCTAAACAAGCGTCATAGAGGTTATGCCGAGGCTGCCTCCGATGAAAGTGAAATGAGGTGAATGTACGACCCAAGCCCTGTGCAGTTCCCGGGATAATAGTTGGCTATCACCGGGAGGCCAAACTCATGGGGAGAGGTGCCTATACTAGGGTGTGTAAGTGAAAAGTTAACGATTGATGATCCGCGTACTGAGTTACGATTATTCAAGGTTATCCTTGACGGAGGTAATCAAATGTTGTGGCACAAGTGTGCAACCTCTGCAGAGTGTAAACCTATTCGAATAGCCGCGTCCGCGGTCATGGACAGTTGGAAAGGCCATACTGTTTCCATCATCAGAAATTTATATCTTTTTGACTTGTGAATTGAACTTGAATGGTGACTTTGGTTTTGAATCTCAACAGAGTTGTGGGAATGACACTAATGTTCCCACTTGAGTTAGTTAGCACATGAGGAGTCTTTTACTAAAATGTTTATGAACTAAAACTGGCTTTATGCAAATAACCCTAGAGCTTAGAACCCTCTCAATAGCAATGTTAGTACCTACACTAGTATTAGTTTGCGAGTACTTGAAAGTACTCACGGCTTTGTCCCTGGCTATTCAAATGGCCCACTACTAGGAAAAAGGCATTCAGTGGCGCACCACATATAGCCATCAGTGGCGCACTAGTGGTGCGCCACTGTTATCACGCCACTGCTAACTCCTAGTAGTGGCGCACTAGTGGTGCGCCACTACTAGCCTTGATAACAGTGGCGCACTGCGTGGTGCGCCATTGACATGTCCAGCAGTGCGCCACTATTACTCCAAATTGGTGCGCCACTGTTGGTCAGCTGCAGTGCGCCACTACTGTCTAGCCAAGGTGCGCCACTGCTAGATTTTGGGGTGCGCCACTGCTTCAGCGAGGTGCTGCGCCACTGCTGCGTGTGGACGTGCGCCACTGCTGCGTGTGGACGTGTGCCACTGCTGAAGTGCCTGGTGCACCACTGCTAGAATCCTAGGGGATCACAGGGCAGTGAGCCACTGGAGCCAGGGCAGTGCGCCACTAATGGGCGACCAGTGCGCCACTGCTACAATTTCGATTTTTTTTGTATCCTGGCAGGTATTTATACAGGTTGTATATGGTACAATAGCACAATACAGGATATATAACACATATACACAACAGCACAACTCATCCATACATAGTTCTTCACATTAGCCCCACATGATTCACAAGATTTCACATTAGAGAAGTTACGAGGTTACAATGCAAGTTACGGGGTTACAAAGTCGCAAATGATTACACAAGATCGATCATCTAAAGTACAATCACATAGAAGAGAGCTAGAGTCAGTACTAGCACCATCCCGATGATAGTGGTCTTCATCCGGTTCCTCCTCCGCTCCCTCCTCTCTCCCGCCAAATAGCGTGCGTATCTATCTTCGGCCTCCGCTCTAGTGGTGTACCCTTTGTAGCTGTTACCGCTAAAACGGTGAACCTGTCTCCGACACTCCTCCCAGTCGTTGTAGATTCCGGGAACCTTGCCCTTGTACACGACATACCACGTCATATCTGCGTACATATGCACAAGCCAAAGAAACATTAGTGCACGCTCATAGATGTTTGCAACGAATAAGAGCAAACTCAAAAACGATCCAAGTAGTATGAACTAAAAGGCATGCCTCATACATTGTTGGTCGGAACAAATATCAACATTCAGGGAAGGGGTTAGTGAAACCAAGTAGGATGCACAAGAGATTGATACTTGTGTCATCGCACCAGGTTCACTAGCCCCTCCCCCGAGTGTACAAGTGACCAAACATTCTAATCATCGGCCAATGCAATTAAGAAGTGCCAACTCAAATAAGAGATAAGTCGCTAGTATGAACTAAATGGAATGCCTCATACTTTGTCGGTCAAAACAAATATTAACATTCCGTGATGGCGTAAGTGAGGCCAGGTAGGATGCACAAGAGATTGATATTTGTGCCATCACACCAGGCTCACTTACGTCACCACGGAGTGTACAAGTGACCAACCATTCTAATCATCGGCCAATGCAATTAAGAAGTGCCAACTCAAATAAGAGATAAGTCGCTAGTATGAATTAAATGGAATGCCTCATACATTGTTGGTCGGAACAAATATTAACATTTAGGGAAGGGGTCAGCGAAACCAAGAAGGATGCACAAGAGATTGATACTTGTGTCATCGCACCAGGTTCACTGACCCCTCCCCCAAGTGTATAGGTGACCAAACATTCTAATCATCGGCATTTTGAGATACCAAAGCAAATGGAATGACAATGGCCTCATACATTGTTGGTCGAAACAAATATGAACATCCCGGGATGGCGTTAGTGAGGCCAGGTAGGATGCACAAGAGATTGATATTTGTGCCATCACACCAGGCTCACTAGCGACACCCCGGAGTGTACAGTTGACCGAACATTCTAATCATCGGCACTAAAATGGAAGAAAGAGCATATGCCTCATACATTGTTGGTCAAAACAAATATTAACATTCCGTGAAGGAGTCAGCGAGACCATGTAGGATGCACAAGAGATTGATATTTGTGCCATCACACCAGGCTCGCTGATGCCTTCATGGAGTGTACAGGTGACCAACCATTCTAATCATCGACATTCTGAAAAACCAAAGCAAATGGAATGACGAGGGCCTCATACATTGTTGGTCAAAACATATTTTAATGGAGTTGGAGTGCAGGTAGGATGCACAAGACATGGATATTTGTGCCATCACACCAGGCTCGCTTGCTCCACCCCGAGTGTACAAGTGACCAACCATTCTAATCATCGGCATATGCAAACAAAATTAACGACCAAATCAAGTGCGGAAAACATCAGAGCCATATATATAAGTTCACAAACATAGCCGAACTAGTAATTAAACAGACATGCAAGTAAAGTGCTGGATAAAGTTTATTACAACACAAGCTCGTCTTTAGTTCACAACTACATAACTAGGCTCGCACATCAAGACTCGGCTAAAGGGACTTAGGAGCGTGGATAAAACCGCTGCCTTTCTTCAAGCACATCCATGAGCGGTAGTCGTCACCCTGCATTTGGAGCATTGTGTCTATGACACTGTTCGACGGCTGATAGCCGGCATAGAACTCCCCCGCGCTTCTAATGACATCTTGAAAGATGATTTCACAGAACTCTACTTGGATGCGAAAGAACTCTTGCTTGATGCCGTCGTCAGGGACCCGCGACAATTTGTTGGCCCAGTCTCTGAGATGCTCAGGTAGCGTAAGCTGCTGCTGGTCCCGTATGAACTTATCCATGTGATAGAGGGCGTAATAGGCATCCTTGTTACTAGAAGGCGGCTTCTTGACGCAGGGAAACTTTGTTTGGTGCTTGAACACATGCTTCCCGTACCTAAGGCCTCTGCATGTGGCCTTTCGCTTTGACATAGCCATTGAGAGCATCATCAAGTACGGCCTTGACATTCGTGTAGTCCGTACATGACTGACCGTCCGCATCGAGGTATGTGGTCACGGAATGTTTCGGGGTTTTGGAGATGAGTGTGCATGTTTTGTCTCTGCGTAGAACACATAATGTTTAAGAACATGACGATTGAAATCTTAAAAAATCACGAGTTAAGACCGGTACGGTGAGGGGTGACTTACTCGGGAAATACAGGCAGGAGGAGGTTACACTTCTTCTGGTTCGCTAGAAAGAAGTCTTTGAGGTATCCACTCGCGACTGCCCGGTCTCCGGCGGTGGCCAAGTGGATGGCACGCATGTAGAAGGGGTCGGCTATCGCGATGTCCGGGATGTTGTGTCTAATGATCCGCATCGCCTTGCTGAGCGAGTATAGGCGAATGAAGGTGTAGTGCAGCGGATAACTGTTCAGCATGGCGAAGATGTCATCATACCGCAGGAAGATCTTCTCCGCGAAGCCACTATCGACAAAGCCATGGCCCGAGGGCACCTTGGCAACATACACTGGGTATCCATGATCTTTCTCCCTGATACGCCGCTCCTCCATAAACTGAATACCGTCAACCAGAGATCACATAGGACCGGGTGCAGCATCGTACAATCTTTGAATTAGCATCCGCTCACCCGACACATGCACCCTCGACTCGATATTCTTGGGCACTGGTGGCCCGTCCTGAGCACGGATAGGTGCCGGCTGGCTGGCAGACTTGTCGTCCTTCTTCTTTCTTTTCCGTCTCTTCGGCTTCGTATTTACTGGGACTGCATTCTCCTCTTCGCAAGCCTTCTTCAGTGTGTTAGGACTGATAACACTTCTCACCTCGGCTATCGGCCGAGTCTCGGTGAAGTCGGCAGCTGGAGGCGTCTCCTGAGAACAGAATAGGCGCCGCTTGTTGCAATAGGTTTTCCCCTCGGCGGCAGCTTGAGAGGGTTGGCTACTGAGATCGTAGTCCGCCCCAAAATCGAAGTGGCAATCCAGGTTGGCGAACGTACTGTCCTCGTCCGGACCATCGTTCGGATCCTGTGCCATATGCATGTCCTCGTCGGCTGATGGCGGCACCGTTGGGGTGGTCTTGCCATGGCTTGGCGCCGGCACGGCTTGGGGTGCTGTCCATGGGGTGGTGTCGCTCGCCCCCAAACGAATCTGGCTCTTTGGCCAAACCATGGACCAATTGAAGCATTGGTGGAGGGTAAGGACCTCATCTTCGTCGGCGCCATGGGGTTGAAAGGGAGGTACCACGTCGTCGTAGCCACTAAGCACCCGAACCAGTTGAATCCTATACACGTCGGGTGCCATGGGTACACCGTGTAACTGGCGGTTGCTCGGTTGAACGATTTTGGCCTTGGCAACATCGATCAACTCGCCGTTCACAAAATGCAGGAGAGTGCATGGGACGTCGGCGGCGGCACCCTGCGGAAAACATGTAGGGCGTTAGGGATGGCTAGCGTAGTCAAAGGCAAGGATATGGAAGTCATCGGAGACGAGGGTTGGTTACCGTGATGGCGTCCAGCTCGGCTAAGGTCGAGGCACCGCCGGCGGCGGGCGTGCCACTGATGGAGTGGCCGCTTGTTGGCGCGGTGCCGGGCGGCGTATTATCCGCAGCGACGGGTGCATTGAGCTGAAGTAATGGCGCCGCGGGAGACACCAAGGTTGGCGCCGCGGGAGCCACCAAGGTTGGCGCCGCGGGAGCCACCAATGTTGGCGCCGCCGGAGACACCATTGTTGCCGCCTGCGGACTCACCGATGGCTCCACGTTGTGGGAGTTGCTGCCCGTGAAACTGGGAACCGGGGGAGGCCCCTTTTTTCCTCCCCTATACCACTCGTCCAGACCGGCAACCAAGGTAGGGATGATGGAGCTAAGCGTCGTGCCCACTTGGTCCTCCACTTGTTGTCGTTGCGTCCTCTGTTGGGTCTCCACGATATGTTGCACTTGTTGCCGCACTTGCTCCTGGACCAATGTCGGGATCTGCGCAACTTGTGCCTTGAGATGTGCGACCTCCTTCTCATCGATGGTGCCCTTTTTCTCCTTTTTCCCCGACTTATAGTATTCTGGCCATTTCATAGAGCATCCTTCGCCGACCACACGACCAGCCGACGTTGGCTTACTCAATGGATCCCTCTTCTTGTGGGCATTCAACGCCCTATTTAAAGGGTTGTCCCAAGGGGCACACTGCGAGGAGCTCGTGGACCCCGCGCCGCTACTAGCTTCCTTTTCACTTTCCGCAGCAACCTCCTTAGCCTACGGGAGGAACATGCATGAACCATTTAGAAATTTGGATTCATCAATAAGAATGCAACCATAAAGGAGCTAATTAAGCGGGTGCATTCCTTACCAGAAGAGCCTCAAACTGCTTCACATCCGGAGTGGTGGTGAGCTCCTTTGTTTTCGGATCAATACGGTTGTAACACCCCAAATTTCAAAATAAAGAGGAAATGAATTTACTTTGTACAAAAATGAGAGCCAACAAAAACTTTTCTTATATGAGGTATTATGCTTAGTGCTCCTACCTACTACTGGTGTTTTTGCCTTGATGAGTGTAGTATACTTGTGTGATACACCCTCAAACCCTAGAGTGATCAAGTGAAGATCACAAACCAAATAAAGTTAAAAGAGAAAGAAATCAAATAAGAAAACTTTAAACCCTAACCTTCTCCAAAATCCCTTGGATATATTTGTGAGAAACCCCAAAAATAAAGGAAAAACCATATGTGGGCCTATAGCCCTAATATGTGAATCTTAAACCCTACCTCTTCTTTTGGCTCAATGGTGGTGAATCTTTGCAAAACTTATTAAACCCTAAACCACACCCCTCTTGTCCTCAATCTTTGAGGAATAAAATAAAAAGGAAAAATCTTATTTAAAGAAAGAGGCATATATGCCTATGGTCATTTTCTTGGAAAACTTTACCTAGGCCTCTCTACTTTGTTGAGGAGTTTGGAAAACCCTTACAAACCTTATCTAGTACTTTTCCAACACAATCCAAAGTGGAACACAGGGTTTTCAAAAAGAGAGTAATAATGCCATAGAGGCATATGAGAGCAAAATATTAAATTTGTAAATTTGAGAATCTTGACCCTAGACTTGAAGTTGAATGGTTGGATCACTCCTAGATCTCTTTTCAACTCTCAATAACATCTTCTGGAACAAGCATAGTCAAAGTAAAAATCAAATGCCACATATGCATAGAGGCATATGTGACCCATAGCCATTTTCCCAATTCTTGTCCTATGCACTTCTACCTTTACCAAATGATGTGAAGCCATCTCTGAACCCAATTTAACCCTAACTTGACCCTCCACCTTGCTCAAGTAAAGCAAGGGGAGCATCTTACAAGAATAAGAAAAATTGACATGTTCCCTCTCCTGTGTTTTGGCCAATTTTGCAAATCTTTGAGCTAAACCTTTTGGGATGGTTTCAATGGTTTGAAAATGTTTCTAAATTAATAAGTTTGACATTAGAGTCAAGACAAGTCCAGTCAAATGGAGAGAAATCCAATAGTGGGATAATTCCATTTTTCCCTCACATACCCATAGGGCCAATTTATCAAATCTTGACCTAGGCACCAACCTTGTCTCAAAATGATTGGAACCTTTCACCTCCCTCAATCTAACACCAAATAAACCTCACCCTTGTCAAAGTGAGGCCAAGAAAAAAATAAAAGAATAAATAGTTAGAAATTCACAAAACCCTCACATAGGGCTTATGCCATTTTTCCAAATTGGGACCCTAGACCGTTTTTGACCTTCCCCATTAGTTGTATAATGTTACTCAACATCTATTACAACTTTTGGACTCAAAGAAACACTTTTCAAATGGTTGTCAAATTCAAATTTGGCTCACATACAATAATGGTCCAATCTGCCATAATTATTCTGGTCCCTCCTTTGAGCCTCTCCATTTCAAGTTTTTCAAACTAAACTTTCCCAACTCCTTGCATGTCATCCAAGAGGACATCAAGATGAACACTTTTTGTAAAGACCACCTTGCCCCAATCCTTTTTGATCAATTGCTAGGCTCATCCAAAGTTGGCACTTTTAATTAAGTGGAACAATCTCCCACTTAGTGAAAATTGTCATTCTTTAAATTTCTAAATTCCACCACCACCTTTCTTTGCCTCTGGTCATTTAGAACCAAACCATTTACACCCTTTTCAAAATTGTCAACCTTTTGAGCCAATTCAAATTTGGGCAAAATTTGTTGAAACATAAATAGGGAACAACACACACTATTTGAAATAGTGTCCTACACTACCCATAATCTACCCCAACCTACACCATACTGTCCCCTTGCCCCCTCTCTGCCTCACACCACCACAGCAACCCTAGGGAAGGGCAAGACATGGCCTAGCCATGGCCATGCCATAGCATGCCGGCCATGCCGTGCTCCCCCTCTTCCCCTTGCTCTCCACTTCTGGCCCTGGTGCCCAAACCCGCCACCATGCATCTCTACACCACCCTAGCCCCTCCAGTGTCGAGGAGAACGACGACAGCCGCCGGACGAAGCGCGCCCAGAACGGCATCGGCATGCCGAGGACGTCGCGAGCATGCTCGCAGCCGACGTCACCGGGCACGCATCGCCTCGCCGCAGCACGCCTCCCCTGGACCCCCTCTCTTCGCGTTGAGCATCGCCGTCGCCGCGCCAACCCGCCTGACACGGTCCCGTGTCCTCGCGCCGCCTGCCGCCGTCGACGCCGTCGACATTTTCCCGTGGACGCCGCCACAGGCACGGACGCAATGCGTCGTCACCCGACCGTCCCCCACCTCGCTATCACGCGCGTTAGCCTCGCCTGGATGTCACCTACCTAGCGCCGCCCTCACCCATCCCCATTACTCGCCAGAAACGCCGCGGCCATGTCGACCCCGCCGCAGACCTCCGGCCACCTCGCGTCGCTATAAAAGGAAGCCCCCTCTCACCGATTTCTTCACACCATCATCATCGCCTCCCTCTCCTCGATCTCCTCATCCACTCCTCCTCCTCGATTGCTCGCCGGAGCCCTCCAATTTCGTCGCCGGAGCCGCGGAGGACCTGAGATCATCGCCGACGAATTGGAGCACCATCGACGACGCCATCGGTACCAGCGCACTCGCCGTCGTCTACAACGTCGCCCTGCATCAACGCCGCCGCTCGCCGACGTCCCAGCTCGCCGTCGACCCCCGTGCCTCGCCGTGCCAGCGCCGTCCTCGCGTCGTCGACGACGACGAACCACAGCCGCCCGATCGCCATCTAATCCTACGGCCCGCACCACCCCGTACCGTTTCGGTGAGTTTCACTCACTGACGCGCGGGCCCCTTTGTCAGCTGGCCCGCAGCGCTAGTTGGGCTGCCCCCGGGCTTTTCAAATCTTTCGGCCCATTAATTTTCCCGCCGGCCCATTGTTCAAACCCTGTTAAATAAATTGGTTATAGATTTAAATACTGAACCCCACTTTGAAATTGAATAGTTTCAAAAATGCTGAACCAAAATTTATGAATTTATTATATTTGGAAAGCTTAGGAAAATATCTATCCAATGCCACTGGCCTCATGGTCAATCTCTTTGTAGAATTAATCTGACAAAAATAACAAGTCAGGGACTTCTCTGCCTTAGAATAATTCTTAAAAATCAACCAATTTAGCTATTGAGTAAATTCCAACTCCTTTAGCTCACATTTGACTTACACTAATTGTTTATGAAATAAAATGGTGTGGTCACTTTGCATGATCATGCCCTAGTTTAAGAAATGTGCAATATGGCTAGTTTAACTAGTTGTTATTGTCCAAAACTATTAAGTAATTCATATGAAGTCTTATGCTTCATTTAAATCTTGTCTCAAGGGAATTCATGTGATGTTTGGACCCCTGGCCAAACTCACCTATATGAATTACTAAGAGATTTAAATCATAGGTAGTGTTATTAAATGGAGTGAGGTATTTTACCTCATTTAATTCTATTTCTCAAATGATGATGATGAATGGTTGACTTGAGTCAACATGATTTCAGGCATGATTGTTTGAGAAATTTAATATGAAGAAGTTTCAATAAGAGAGAAGTATTTCTCAAACCTTAGATAGAAACTCTCATTTACATGTAATGGGAGGAAATTATTTTTCCTCAAGCCACACAACCAATGCACCCTAAGTGTAGCATTGGTGTAAATACAAGTAATGAGAATAGTCAATGAATTGTTGAGGTGGTGAAATCCCCTCAATGGTAGTTGCTAACCTAGTTACAACTATGTGTTAAATCGTATGAGAGGTTTCCTTCTCATTTAAATCTTGGTCTCAAGTATTTCAACATGAGGTATGGACCATGGTCTATATAATCTTATGTTGAGTATTTAGTGACATTAAATCACTACCCTGTTAGTATTAAATTGAAAGAGGTATGAAACCTCATTTAAATCATTTTCTCAAATGAGGAGTATGAAGAGGCTGACCTTAGTCAACCTAGGTCATATTGTGTTCATCAGAGAAATTAAATCTTAATAATATAATAAAAGGAGTTTATTTCTCTGAGTTAATTAAAAGTAACACCTAAGTTAGTATGAGAGGAAATTATTTTCTTGAATAAGAGGAACACCTCCACCCACTTAATAGTAGTGTGAGATGCTAGTTTAAGCGGTGTGAAGCTTGTGTGTGATGAGTTAGTATGTAAGTTTGGTATGATAATTGTGTACCCCGTATTCGTATTTTAGACGCTAGTACCGGAGACCATCAGGAAGGGGAGGACTAAAACCACCAGGAAGGAGAAGAAGAGAACTTCGACCCCCACTCTCTACCAAGGCAAGCTATTGTCATTAAGATTATTTGCAAGCCAATACCAATGCCAGTTAGTTATTGCAAGCTAGTATCATTGATCTGGTTTGCAAGCTATACTTTTGGTTGCAAGTTAATATTCTTGCAAAGTGCCAAGCCCCCTTGGAGCAAGGCACCATGATGCTTATATTTTCTGATGTGAACCCATCCCAAGTTTTGACTTTGCCAAATTCTTAATTGTTTTCTAAAACCAGTTACTTTTATAGTTAACTTTGGTCAGAGTACAAGTTGGTTACTAGAGTAGTAAAGTTAGCCAGCTTTTACCTATCCAAACTAGGCCTTTGCAAGTTGACACCAATGCAAGATGATAATCTTGCAACTTGCAAACCTCACTATGAGCAAGGCATTACCTTATCTACTTTATACCTATGCTCCTGATTTCCAGTAGTTTTGCTTTACAAGCTTTTATACTTGGGTTGCATCAAAATACTTTTTGATTCATGATTCACTTGGCTAGTATTGGACTAGTGCAAGAGTATCAAACTTAGCCTAGAAGCAAAGCAAAATACTTAGCACCCCTCGTACCTAGATGTTAGTGCTGATTGAAAGTGACTTCTCCATTTGGGAAACTGGAAACTGAAAAGATTTCGAAAACCTTGGAATGATGAGTCATTCTATTGAGAGATTTTGAAGGAGTTTTTGAAACCTTGGAATGGAGATGCATTCCATTGAATGATTTTGAAGGTGAATGTGATCTGTGAATGACTTGGTGAATTTTACAAAACACTGATGGTTGGGTTCGGATGCGATACCATTCCAATTTTACAGTACCCCCACAATACCTGATATGGGTAGGGCTTAACTAGAAGTTTATGTATCTTAGTATGGGTTCCCTCTAAACAAGCGTCATCGGGGTTATGCCAAGGGCTGCCTCCAAAGAAATATGAAATGATGTGAAATGACGTGAAATGAGGTGAATGTCCGGCCCAAGCCCTGTGCAGTTCCCGGCTGACTGTCTGTCTTCACCGGGAGGCCAAGCTCATGGGGAGAGGTGCCTATACTAGGGTATGTAAGTGAAAGGTTATGGTTGGTAGTCCGCACACGGAGTGTGATAAATCAGGGCCAGTTAACCCTGACGGATTATTGCAAATGTTGTGGCACAAGTGTACGACCTCTGCAGAGTTAAACCTATTCGAATAGCCGCGTCCTCGGTTATGGACAGTTGGAAAGGCCATCTGTTCCGTCATCAGAACTTTTTGAAAACTATGAATGGTGAAGGGTGACTTATGATTTTGAACTTGAACGGAGACTTTGACTTGGAATCACAACAGAGTTGTGGGAATGACACTAATGTTCCCACCTGAGTTAGTTAGCGCAGAAAGAGTTGTTTACAAAAATGTTTGTGAACTAAAACTGGCTTTACGCAAAATAAACTAGAGCTTAGCACCCCCTTACTAGAATTGTTAGCACTTACATTAGTATTAGTTTGCGAGTACTTTAAAGTACTCACGGCTGTGTCCCTGGCTATTCAAATGGCCAGATTCTGAAGCAGAACAGCAGTATGAAGAAGACGACCCTCAGGACGCCCACGACAACTAGGGAGCCTTCTGACGTCAGACGTTGGCCTGTGGACTCACGAGTCCCTTCTACGTTACGCTTCCGCTATGAAACTATGAACTATGTGTATGCTGATCAATAGATCAACTATTTGTGTAATATGGATCATGTGATCTCTATTTGTAAGACGACTATGGTATGTAATGAATGATGACTTATGATATTCAACTGTTATGTCTCGCAACAACAATATTCCTGGGATTGCGATGTATGGCATAGGCATCTGGACTTAACAATCCGGGTGTTGACAAGTTGGTATCAGAGCCATTGTTTGACCTTAGGAGACCCTAGTTAGAATGGATGTCTGAAAAACTTAGTTTCAAAAACCAATAAAGTGAATATTTGGGAAAACTTGTTCTTACTCTTATCCTTGAAATCCTTTTTCAAAAAGATGAGCAATCTCTACTTTCTTTGCAAGCCTACGTAAAATTTTGCGCACTTGACTACTTCTCTAATTTACTCCTCCTCTCTGTTCACAGAGGACGTACCAATGGGAGTCCTATCAGCTTGGTCCCGAAGGCGACCTCAAGTTCGAAAAAGAGTTGAAGCAACTAGTGGATTATCTAGGACACCCGTACCCCAAGTTCTTCGGAATACCACTCAAGGCTAAGTCAGGAGAACCACCTCAGTGGGACGTTTCTACTGATCTACGAAAGAAGCTTGATGCCCCGGTATGGGAAACCATTTGGATTTCTGTAACGGGAAACACTTGGAAGGAAGGACTAGCTGAAGCGATGCAGGAAGCAATTTTTCGTCTGTGTGGACAAAATAAGGACAAGATCAAGAACACTCGCTTCATCTACTACCCAAGACATGACCCCTGGGGAGAACCAATGACCATGCCCCCACCGCAACCAAAGATGAACCCCTCTGAAGCACCTCAGGACTTCAGGCAGTACAAAACCCACAGGGATTTGGACAACGCCCTCGCCTCTCGCCAAGCACCTCACCCGTGAAGAAGAAGAATCCGCCCAGAAAAGTAGTATCACTCCAACACTTAAGTAGGTGTGAGTTGTATCAGGATCCCCTTGTATCGTAGAACGAATGAATGGTTCTTCAAACCAACGGTGTGTTAGATTTGTAATGTGTGATGTTTGGTATGAATGAAAAAGTGTTGCTGGTTTTTACCCCCTCAACACTCCTCAAGTTTTCAAGTTTTAAATTCTTGAATTTTAACTCAAACAAACCATAGAAGTTTCCCTCTTATCTTATCATCTACTTCAATGTTCAGATGGCCCCTCCTACCCGCAACAACTCCCGTACCTAGGCCAATCAGATACACCCTGAGCACGCCAAAATGACTGGCGCCATCAACATCCTGGCAATGGAGCGCAAGGCACTTCGCCATCAGCAAGCCAAGAAGGATTACCTCATTGCCCGCCTCCGCGTGAAGATAGCATCACTAGAACGGCTCATCCCAATACCCCACCATGCTCTCAGAGGCAAGTCCAATGTGACTTGCTACGCATGTGGTGTTACTGGTCACTACTCTAACAAGTGCCCGGTGAAAGCCGCCAACAATGCCCCAAGGACTGGAAGCAATGCTGTACCCATTACACAAAACGACAAGGCAACGGTAACCTGCTATGCATGTGGAACTGTGGGTCATTACTCCAATGAATGCCCCAAGAAGTTTGCCAAGACTGCCGCCAACCCCGCTACATCTGCACAGAAGCAGCGCCATATCGCAACCAGAAGGAAGTTTGCTCCAAACTACCCGAACAACCGCAACGGTCGCTACTACAACCTGAAGGCCACCGAAATACAAGAAACATCTCAGAATATGCCAAGTATGTTCCCTGCTAAATCCTATCACCCAATCTCTCTTAGGAACCTAACTCTTCTTAAAATCTCGGGACGAGATTTGTTTAAGGGGGAAGGGTTTGTAACACCCCAAATTTCAAAATAAAGAGGAAATGAATTTACTTTGTACAAAAATGAGAGCCAACAAAAACTTTTCTTATATGAGGTATTATGCTTAGTGCTCCTACCTACTACTGGTGTTTTTGCCTTGATGAGTGTAGTATACTTGTGTGATACACCCTCAAACCCTAGAGTGATCAAGTGAAGATCACAAACCAAATAAAGTTAAAAGAGAAAGAAATCAAATAAGAAAACTTTAAACCCTAACCTTCTCCAAAATCCCTTGGATATATTTGTGAGAAACCCCAAAAATAAAGGAAAAATCATATGTGGGCCTATAGCCCTAATATGTGAATCTTAAACCCTACCTCTTCTTTTGGCTCAATGGTGGTGAATCTTTGCAAAACTTATTAAACCCTAAACCACACCCCTCTTGTCCTCAATCTTTGAGGAATAAAATAAAAAGGAAAAATCTTATTTAAAGAAAGAGGCATATATGCCTATGGTCATTTTCTTGGAAAACTTTACCTAGGCCTCTCTACTTTGTTGAGGAGTTTGGAAAACCCTTACAAACCTTATCTAGTACTTTTCCAACACAATCCAAAGTGGAACACAGGGTTTTCAAAAAGAGAGTAATAATGCCATAGAGGCATATGAGAGCAAAATATTAAATTTGTAAATTTGAGAATCTTGACCCTAGACTTGAAGTTGAATGGTTGGATCACTCCTAGATCTCTTTTCAACTCTCAATAACATCTTCTGGAACAAGCATAGTCAAAGTAAAAATCAAATGCCACATATGCATAGAGGCATATGTGACCCATAGCCATTTTCCCAATTCTTGTCCTATGCACTTCTACCTTTACCAAATGATGTGAAGCCATCTCTGAACCCAATTTAACCCTAACTTGACCCTCCACCTTGCTCAAGTAAAGCAAGGGGAGCATCTTACAAGAATAAGAAAAATTGACATGTTCCCTCTCCTGTGTTTTGGCCAATTTTGCAAATCTTTGAGCTAAACCTTTTGGGATGGTTTCAATGGTTTGAAAATGTTTCTAAATTAATAAGTTTGACATTAGAGTCAAGACAAGTCCAGTCAAATGGAGAGAAATCCAATAGTGGGATAATTCCATTTTTCCCTCACATACCCATAGGGCCAATTTATCAAATCTTGACCTAGGCACCAACCTTGTCTCAAAATGATTGGAACCTTTCACCTCCCTCAATCTAACACCAAATAAACCTCACCCTTGTCAAAGTGAGGCCAAGAAAAAATAAAAGAATAAATAGTTAGAAATTCACAAAACCCTCACATAGGGCTTATGCCATTTTTCCAAATTGGGACCCTAGACCATTTTTGACCTTCCCCATTAGTTGTATAATGTTACTCAACATCTATTACAACTTTTGGACTCAAAGAAACACTTTTCAAATGGTTGTCAAATTCAAATTTGGCTCACATACAATAATGGTCCAATCTGCCATAATTATTCTGGTCCCTCCTTTGAGCCTCTCCATTTCAAGTTTTTCAAACTAAACTTTCCCAACTCCTTGCATGTCATCCAAGAGGACATCAAGATGAACACTTTTTGTAAAGACCACCTTGCCCCAATCCTTTCTGATCAATTGCTGTAATATCCCAGGTTTAGAGGCAATAAAATGAGAGAACACCAAAGTGTGCATTGCATTCATGCATAGAAAATCCGGGGGATTTTCGCGCTTTCAAATAAAACTTACCACAGTAACTGAAGTTTCACTTGACTTGCTGGAACTGAAGTAGATCATCAAGTCAAGCGCTATAAACTTCACTGTGACCTTTGCTAAAACCTTGTTTTGGGAAGAGATGATTTGATCTATGGATTAGATCAAATGGAATTAGATTTACAATAACACATTCTTGAATAATCAAACCTAACTTATTAACACTTAAAAGTTAGCAACTACCTTTGTGTGTAATTTAATTCATTTCTAAACTTATTACCAAATAGAGTACACCACAGGGTCTAAAGTGCATAAAAGCCACACATTCTTATTTAAATCATAACTTATTAAATACATGGAATATCATAAAACTAAATCCATTTACATTACAAATTATAGTCCACACTATTTGAATAAAATTAACTATGAGTATTTTGAAACTCATATGATCATGCCTTGGTGAAATCAAACACCAACTATTCAAATTTGAGGAATAACCTTCAACCTTGATCTTTTGATCAATATTATAATATAAATCCAATCCAATATGATATAGTGACTCATCCACAATAATAAAACCATCCACAAGATATTTAGTAACAAATGCCACTTGGCTATCCAAAAATAAATCATATGAGAGGATAATGATCTTGCCACATAGGATGAAAATATCTACATGACTTGCTTTCCAAGCTATGCCACCTCATGCTCAAAGGATTGCTATGGATGAGGGCATGACAACCAAGCACCTTACTCATCTAACCAACACAAGAGTCACCACCTAGGTGTCATGATACTAGAGCTTGCCCAAGCCTATAAATAGAGCCACACCCTTCATCCATTTGCTCATCAAGTACCATGATACATGGGAAAAAACACATAAAGCCACTCAATGTGAATTAGCTAGGATCAAGATGAAGAAGCTAGGAGGTGGAGGCATACCACAAGATGCAGGTTTATCAGATTTCCAGGAGAACAAGCTACATAAGATACCAAGGTAGAATCCCTAGGCAAACCATATATTTAGAGGATCATATCATCATATCTTGAGTAGGACCTTAGGCTATTACAGGACATTTAGAAGTGAGAGAGATTATAGATGCTAACCATAGCCATGTCTATCCTAGAGAATTTTAGAGTAGTATTACATCTTACTTGTTTAAACCAACCTTTAATCTTGTAGATGCGATCCATGTTCCATTAGTGAAACATAACCAAAGCTTATGCTCATATTCTAATCCTAGTTGTGTATCACATTGGTGATCACTACTTAAACCCTAAACTACATTTGAATTCCAACCCATGGATTAACTTGGATTATAATTAGAACCCTGCCATACCTCATGCCTATTTATACTTCAATTTAGTGAAGTTTATGCAAAACCCTAAACCTTTCAAGTAGAATTCACACCACATAGAATATTGTTTCCTAACTTGTGTATCATGTATCACAAATAATAACCCAAGCCATATATACCTTTAGACTAGATTCCATTTGGTAAGTAGAGTGAAACCAATAACCAATTCTACTTTGATTTCCAATCACCTTGTTTAGTTGCCCAAATGGAATATTGTGTCATAATTAAACCAACACTTTAACAAGTGAGTCAACCATAATTAGCTTAGGATCTATCTTAAATAATTCAAGTCAGTAGTTTGCTAAGCAAGGTTATTTTACACAGAGTGAAGTCAACCATATTCTTAAACCCTTAGAAGTAATTCTCCACATAAAATCATGATTCATCTTATTCTCAACACCATTTAATTTAAACTCTAACCATAATATAAAATATATGAGAACAATCCTTATTGTTAAGTACACTAGTTAAACCTAATAATATTTTCACTATGCACACGTTCTAAGTTTCAAACCATTTAAATAGATCTGATTCCTAAATTAAAAAAAGGAAATTGAAATAACTAACTAAACCATTTCTATTTTTACTTAAACCTCACAAGATATCAATTAAATCCTAAACTAAATATTTGTTTAAACAACAAGATTATACAGTGAGCATTGTTATCAAGTTATATTGATATTCAAATGTTTTAGAACCTGCAAAACAAAACAGAATTCAAATTTGAATTCAAATATCAAAACAGAAAATAAAAACAGAAAATAGAAAGTTTGAAAAGAGAAAGAGAGGGAAACTTACCTGGCAGGCCGAGCAGCACCGTCGCAGCCCAGTACCGCACCAGCCGAGCAGGCCAACACAGCCCAGACGCGGCCCAGCCCAAAACCACTTACCGTTTCGCCTGCTTTAAGAATCGTGCAAGGGGAAAAACGTCGTCGTCTTCTTCTCCGGCGTCGACAGCGCGGCATCGCCAGTAGGCACCGCTCTCGTCGACGATAAGGATGCCCGGACGTCGCAGAAGGTTCCAGAACGTCACCCTAATCGTTTCGCGTCCGAGTCTATCCGCGGGAGAGAAAAGATCTTCGCCAGATCACCTTCCAGAGACCGCCACCTCTTCACCATCGCCGTCGTCGTGTCGAGTCCTCGAGGCTTCCCTTGGCCTATAAATAGGTGGAGAGCGTCACCGTGTAGTCCTTGTTCATCACCGCCCATCCAATCTCTCTCAGACGCCCTCAATTCCTCATGTTCTTTCTCTACTGGTCGCCGGTGACCACCACGGTGCCGTCGACTGGAGTCACCCCGGAGGTTGCCGTGAGATCCAGGAGAAGCGCCTGGACTCAAGGATCATCCTGATGGAGTCAATCGACCAAGGGGAGCTCGGGATCAAGCGAATTTTGAAGTTCCCTTTCAAGCAACTGGTACGGTATCGGCGAGGTGGAGCTTGATACCGTGCACCATCTTCACCGGCGAGCAGCTCCACGCGTCGAGGGTGAGCTTGCGCATCTCAGGAGCCTCTATTTGTGTCATTTCATCCTCTGTAGCTTGTGTTTGCATCTTGGCCGGAGAGAACCGCCGCGGGACATGGTCGCCGGCGTAGCTCCGGTGATCCCCTGACAAAACCAACACCACCACTGTATTCAGTAGCTCGAGGGGAGTCAGAAAACCCTAGTCGCGCGTCCTGGGAGGCCCTGTAGCGTAGCGCCGCCGTGAATTGGTCGCCGGCGTTTAGCCGCCGGCAACGCCAACGTGTCGTGTGGGGCCGCTGGTCGTGTTGACTGGTCTTTGCCCGCGTGGCAAGTGACCTAGTCAACAGCCCCACCTGTCTGTCTCTAGGGCTAGGAGTGAACCGGTATGCTTAGTAATTTCCATTTATTTCAAATTCCAGAAAATTACTGAAACTTTGCAAAATTCTAGAAAATTCATTTCAACTCAGAAAAATGCAAATAATATATCAAAATGCTCATAAAAATAAACTCTACTCAAATAAAATATAAAACAAAAATGTGTGTCAAAATAAAATTTCACTTATTTTTAACCTTATAAATTATGTCATTTCAATTATTTAAAATACAATTTTAATTCAATAATTAGTGAAGTTATAAAAATTAAATTTTAATTATTCAGTAACCAAGTAAAATGTTAAGATTAATTTTATTTACCATAATTGCATTAACTTAAATATTAGTGATAATTCATAAACCCTAATTTGCATATTACTATTTTCTATTTTCTTTAAATAGTAATAACTCAAGAAAATATTATAAGCCAATATTATTTTGGTATCCCAACAATTGTTTACTTAAACATCCTAAGTTAACAAGTTAAATACTTTAACCCTAATCACAATTATTAAACCCTGATTCTTAATTAAACCAAAATAGGAGCTACTCTAATTATTAAATCTTGTGGAAAACTAATAAAATGTTAAACCATGACTAATTTTGATTCAAAGTAATTAGTAACCACAACTCTATTATCAATTATTATTTTAGGAGAGGTACCATAATTTAGAAACCCTAGTTTCAATTTGAATAAGAACCTTGAACTCATTATTCCATATGTTCATCAATAGTAGTTGCAAACCTAAAACCCTAGGGGTTTAGCCCATGTGATCATAGCCACCTCAACTCTACATGTAGAACCTTGATAGGTAATCAATGAATGCATGCTCAGGATCCACTAAAATAAAACTAGGTACAATTCACAGGAGACCATCATCTCATGTATTTATTTTTAGTTAACACTTGTATGATTCACTAGTACCACTTAATTATAAACCCTAGCTTGTTAACCTCACATTGACACCATTGATCACCATACCACACCATTAGGATCAACCTCAACCATCATAATTTAGTAGAACCATAACTATGAACCCTAGTATCAACCTTGTGTAGCAAATCACATCACATGCTCCTATCCAACTAAACCCTACTTAGGAAATGATAAGTCACTTAGCTTAGAAACTATTAGTGATTATTTAGTGAAAGCAAATGTGAAGCCATAGTAAACCTAATAGCAAACCTATGGAACCATCGTAATAATCATCCTTTGATATGATGCTTAGAATAAACTATAAAAAAATAAACCTACCAATACTTGCTATATAGAAACCCCAATCCAAATTAAGAACCAACTAGTTCCTATTAGTGAAACTAAAGGAATCCAATAGTAAACCCTCGAAAGCCATAGCACCTATATATGGTAGTTCATATCATTATTTTAACCTGTTCTTCAAAAGTTATTCTTTTGAAATACAAATGTCAATCAAACCTTAGAAGCCCTAATCCTTCTTTGAAATACTCAATATTTCTTAAACAACATGTTCTTCCAAAGTTATTCTTTTGAAGTATAGTATAAGTAATCATCAACCATGACATGTAGAACTTAAAATTGACAACTGTTCTTTACATATTATTCCATCACTGTTCTGTATGTGTATGATTGTTATGATGTCTTATATCACTTAGTTATGATGCTAATATAACCAAACCCTAGTAAGAACCTTGTTTGAGAACCATTCTAAAAGTGCAACACACCCTAAAGAAATCTTTACAACTCATCCATCCTAAATCATCGAGGTTAGGTTACGCTCGGGACGATTGCATCTCATACTATGCATTATAGCATCTTTGCCAGTTCTTTAAACATTGTCCTTACCGGACGATGATGGTATTTCAGAATTTGGAGTTATCACGTATCGAAGCTTTTGCCTGCATAATCTTGCAGTCAAGAAAGGCAAGTTCATCACTTGCTCATGCCATTTGATTATTTTTATTAAACTATATGCAAAGTACTATACTTATCACTCATGCATTGAAAAGCAAAGTATTATTTTACAATTATGAATATGACTATGTGGTGGGCAATGGAACCATGGTATGTGTTGATATGGTGGAGGTTCGATTGCAATGGGTTATATCACCCTAGGATTAATTACCAATGCCGTCCAGTGATTCTAGCGCCGTACATATCGCGTTATCCATAAGATCTATAATGGCTCTGGGAAGTCAGCTGTATCTTTTCCCTTCTGCACGCCAACGGATCGGAGAGACGGTGGGGTGCTGGAGGCACTGCCGCAATAGGTTGGGAAATCCTTTTAAATCCCCATCCATTAGTGATGTTAATCTCTTCGATCTATGAGGGATTGTCCGGAGTACACCATGAGTAAAGCCGTATTATCGGGGGAAGTCTACTGGAGGTGTACGGTCGGACAAAAGGGTGGGTTTGCAGGGTCGCGGAGAAGGCAGTGATTGGCTTGGATCTTATACTGGGCCTCACACCAAAGGAAGTGTGGACGAGGACATACTCTCGGCCGGCAACATGGTTAAGATCTCTTGTGGGGTAAAGTAACGCACCTCTGCAGAGGGTATCAAGAATTGTGACTGTCACTCCCTGTTAGGGAAGGCGAACGCGGGCAGAAAGGAACTCCACGAAGTTCTAGTCAACCTGTGAAGACTGACGGGCATAGTTTTCAGAATAAAATAAACCTTTGAAGAAATGATTACAAAAACTTGCATTGGCCTATGACTTTCTGGTCTATGGCTGTAGCTAGTGCATGATACACATATTTCCTAATATGAACTTGCTGAGTACGCTCGTACTCATTCTATCTCGTTTGAACCCCCTTCTTAGATCAAGGCACCGAAGGAGAAACTACCGTGGAACTCGAAGACAAAGGAGTCAACTGCAACAAGATAAAGAATTCAATCAAAGAAGCCAATGGAGTCAACTTCTGCATCAGCTAAAATGGAACTTAGACTATTAATAGAAGGGAACATTTCCCTAATCCTAGCACCTAAGTAGCTAGAATTCTATAGCAAGCCAAGTAGCTCTTAAGCTAGAGTTAGCAATCAGATATACTACGAGTCGTTCTTCTGGAGCTTTATTTGAAGTTTTACCTCACTGTAAAGTAGGAGGTTGTGTTAATCTTATGTAAACAGTTCATGTGTACTTCTATAGACATACCTTGGACTCGCATATGTTTCGTTGTACCACTCTGAGGGATGTAATATGGGTGGAACGGTGTTTCACTTGTGTTATGTCAACGACTTGTGTACTACACCATGCAGTGGTACGCTGGGTCACCGCAATTGCTAGGCTCATCCAAAGTTGGCACTTTTAATTAAGTGGAACAATCTCCCACTTAGTGAAAATTGTCATTCTTTAAATTTCTAAATTCCACCACCACCTTTCTTTGCCTCTGGTCATTTAGAACCAAACCATTTACACCCTTTTCAAAATTGTCAACCTTTTGAGCCAATTCAAATTTGGGCAAAATTTGTTGAAACATAAATAGGGAACAACACACACTATTTGAAATAGTGTCCTACACTACCCATAATCTACCCCAACCTACACCATACTGTCCCCTTGCCCCCTCTCTGCCTCACACCACCACAGCAACCCTAGGGAAGGGCAAGACATGGCCTAGCCATGGCCATGCCATAGCATGCCGGCCATGCCGTGCTCCCCCTCTTCCCCTTGCTCTCCACTTCTGGCCCTGGTGCCCAAACCCGCCACCATGCATCTCTACACCACCCTAGCCCCTCCAGTGTCGAGGAGAACGACGACAGCCGCCGGACGAAGCGCGCCCAGAACGGCATCGGCATGCCGAGGACGTCGCGAGCATGCTCGCAGCCGACGTCACCGGGCACGCGTCGCCTCGCCGCAGCACGCCTCCCCTGGACCCCCTCTCTTCGCGTTGAGCATCGCCGTCGCCGCGCCAACCCGCCTGACACGGTCCCGTGTCCTCGCGCCGCCTGCCGCCGTCGACGCCGTCGACATTTTCCCGTGGACGCCGCCACAGGCACGGACGCAATGCGTCGTCACCCGACCGTCCCCCACCTCGCTATCACGCGCGTTAGCCTCGCCTGGATGTCACCTACCTAGCGCCGCCCTCACCCATCCCCATTACTCGCCGGAAACGCCGCGGCCATGTCGACCCCGCCGCAGACCTCCGGCCACCTCGCGTCGCTATAAAAGGAAGCCCCCTCTCACCGATTTCTTCACACCATCATCATCGCCTCCCTCTCCTCGATCTCCTCATCCACTCCTCCTCCTCGATTGCTCGCCGGAGCCCTCCAATTTCGTCGCCGGAGCCGCGGAGGACCTGAGATCATCGCCGACGAATTGGAGCACCATCGACGACGCCATCGGTACCAGCGCACTCGCCGTCGTCTACAACGTCGCCCTGCATCAACGCCGCCGCTCGCCGACGTCCCAGCTCGCCGTCGACCCCCGTGCCTCGCCGTGCCAGCGCCGTCCTCGCGTCGTCGACGACGACGAACCACAGCCGCCCGATCGCCATCTAATCCTACGGCCCGCACCACCCCGTACCGTTTCGGTGAGTTTCACTCACTGACGCGCGGGCCCCTTTGTCAGCTGGCCCGCAGCGCTAGTTGGGCTGCCCCCGGGCTTTTCAAATCTTTCGGCCCATTAATTTTCCCGCCGGCCCATTGTTCAAACCCTGTTAAATAAATTGGTTATAGATTTAAATACTGAACCCCACTTTGAAATTGAATAGTTTCAAAAATGCTGAACCAAAATTTATGAATTTATTATATTTGGAAAGCTTAGGAAAATATCTATCCAATGCCACTGGCCTCATGGTCAATCTCTTTGTAGAATTAATCTGACAAAAATAACAAGTCAGGGACTTCTCTGCCTTAGAATAATTCTTAAAAATCAACCAATTTAGCTATTGAGTAAATTCCAACTCCTTTAGCTCACATTTGACTTACACTAATTGTTTATGAAATAAAATGGTGTGGTCACTTTGCATGATCATGCCCTAGTTTAAGAAATGTGCAATATGGCTAGTTTAACTAGTTGTTATTGTCCAAAACTATTAAGTAATTCATATGAAGTCTTATGCTTCATTTAAATCTTGTCTCAAGGGAATTCATGTGATGTTTGGACCCCTGGCCAAACTCACCTATATGAATTACTAAGAGATTTAAATCATAGGTAGTGTTATTAAATGGAGTGAGGTATTTTACCTCATTTAATTCTATTTCTCAAATGATGATGATGAATGGTTGACTTGAGTCAACATGATTTCAGGCATGATTGTTTGAGAAATTTAATATGAAGAAGTTTCAATAAGAGAGAAGTATTTCTCAAACCTTAGATAGAAACTCTCATTTACATGTAATGGGAGGAAATTATTTTTCCTCAAGCCACACAACCAATGCACCCTAAGTGTAGCATTGGTGTAAATACAAGTAATGAGAATAGTCAATGAATTGTTGAGGTGGTGAAATCCCCTCAATGGTAGTTGCTAACCTAGTTACAACTATGTGTTAAATCGTATGAGAGGTTTCCTTCTCATTTAAATCTTGGTCTCAAGTATTTCAACATGAGGTATGGACCATGGTCTATATAATCTTATGTTGAGTATTTAGTGACATTAAATCACTACCCTGTTAGTATTAAATTGAAAGAGGTATGAAACCTCATTTAAATCATTTTCTCAAATGAGGAGTATGAAGAGGCTGACCTTAGTCAACCTAGGTCATATTGTGTTCATCAGAGAAATTAAATCTTAATAATATAATAAAAGGAGTTTATTTCTCTGAGTTAATTAAAAGTAACACCTAAGTTAGTATGAGAGGAAATTATTTTCTTGAATAAGAGGAACACCTCCACCCACTTAATAGTAGTGTGAGATGCTAGTTTAAGCGGTGTGAAGCTTGTGTGTGATGAGTTAGTATGTAAGTTTGGTATGATAATTGTGTACCCCGTATTCGTATTTTAGACGCTAGTACCGGAGACCATCAGGAAGGGGAGGACTAAAACCACCAGGAAGGAGAAGAAGAGAACTTCGACCCCCACTCTCTACCAAGGCAAGCTATTGTCATTAAGATTATTTGCAAGCCAATACCAATGCCAGTTAGTTATTGCAAGCTAGTATCATTGATCTGGTTTGCAAGCTATACTTTTGGTTGCAAGTTAATATTCTTGCAAAGTGCCAAGCCCCCTTGGAGCAAGGCACCATGATGCTTATATTTTCTGATGTGAACCCATCCCAAGTTTTGACTTTGCCAAATTCTTAATTGTTTTCTAAAACCAGTTACTTTTATAGTTAACTTTGGTCAGAGTACAAGTTGGTTACTAGAGTAGTAAAGTTAGCCAGCTTTTACCTATCCAAACTAGGCCTTTGCAAGTTGACACCAATGCAAGATGATAATCTTGCAACTTGCAAACCTCACTATGAGCAAGGCATTACCTTATCTACTTTATACCTATGCTCCTGATTTCCAGTAGTTTTGCTTTACAAGCTTTTATACTTGGGTTGCATCAAAATACTTTTTGATTCATGATTCACTTGGCTAGTATTGGACTAGTGCAAGAGTATCAAACTTAGCCTAGAAGCAAAGCAAAATACTTAGCACCCCTCGTACCTAGATGTTAGTGCTGATTGAAAGTGACTTCTCCATTTGGGAAACTGGAAACTGAAAAGATTTCGAAAACCTTGGAATGACGAGTCATTCTATTGAGAGATTTTGAAGGAGTTTTTGAAACCTTGGAATGGAGATGCATTCCATTGAATGATTTTGAAGGTGAATGTGATCTGTGAATGACTTGGTGAATTTTACAAAACACTGATGGTTGGGTTCGGATGCGATACCATTCCAATTTTACAAGTACCCCCACAATACCTGATATGGGTAGGGCTTAACTAGAAGTTTATGTATCTTAGTATGGGTTCCCTCTAAACAAGCGTCATCGGGGTTATGCCAAGGGCTGCCTCCAAAGAAATATGAAATGATGTGAAATGACGTGAAATGAGGTGAATGTCCGGCCCAAGCCCTGTGCAGTTCCAGGTGACAGTTGGTCTTCACCGGGAGGCCAAGCTCATGGGGAGAGGTGCCTATACTAGGGTATGTAAGTGAAAGGTTATGGTTGGTAGTCCGCACACGGAGTGTGATAAATCAGGGCCAGTTAACCCTGACGGATTATTGCAAATGTTGTGGCACAAGTGTACGACCTCTGCAGAGTTAAACCTATTCGAATAGTCGCGTCCTCGGTTATGGACAGTTGGAAAGGCCATACTGTTCCGTCATCAGAACTTTTTGAAAACTATGAATGGTGAAGGGTGACTTATGATTTTGAACTTGAACGGAGACTTTGACTTGGAATCACAACAGAGTTGTGGGAATGACACTAATGTTCCCACCTGAGTTAGTTAGCGCAGAAAGAGTTGTTTACAAAAATGTTTGTGAACTAAAACTGGCTTTACGCAAAATAAACTAGAGCTTAGCACCCCCTTACTAGAATTGTTAGCACTTACATTAGTATTAGTTTGCGAGTACTTTAAAGTACTCACGGCTGTGTCCCGGCTATTCAAATGGCCAGATTCTGAAGCAGAACAACAGTATGAAGAAGACGACCCTCAGGACGCCCACGACAACTAGGGAGCCTTCTGACGTCAGACGTTGGCCTGTGGACTCACGAGTCCCTTCTACGTTACGCTTCCGCTATGAAACTATGAACTATGTGTATGCTGATCAATAGATCAACTATTTGTGTAATATGGATCATGTGATCTCTATTTGTAAGACGACTATGGTATGTAATGAATGATGACTTATGATATTCAACTGTTATGTCTCGCAACAACAATATTCCTGGGATTGCGATGTATGGCATAACAGGCATCTGGACTTAACAATCCGGGTGTTGACAACGGTACCGGGCCAGGAGAAAGTTCCTGGTTTGCTTGTTTTTGTATTGCGGGAAGAGGGGCTCGAGGCCGTTCTTCACACGCTCCTCATCCGCGGCGTCCCATTTTGGTTGCGCCACCCTAAAACCGCCAGGACCAAGTTTGTGGGTGCCTAAGTTCAGTTTTCGCATGTCCTTCCCCCACTGACTAGAATCCGATGTTGACTCGCTCTCGCACTTGATCTTGAAATCAGCGTAGTCTTGCTCGGTGATCGAGGGATTTGACTCCTTGATCTTCTCGTAACTCTCACCACTATTAATCATTTTCTTCACTCGGTTCCTCCAACTAGCGAGGGCGGTGCTCATCTTCGTGAGGGCGGCATTGTGCACTTTGTTCCGCATGAGACGCTTTTCTGAGCAGTCCACCGGGAACTCGTATCGTTCGTGCAGCTTCTTGAAGAGGAGGGTGCGCAAATTCGCTCGGTCAGGATGCCTGAGGTTCTCGGTGTTGATCGAGACCGTGCTCCGGAGGATGCACCCGAGTTGGGCCGAGTACCCTTTGACTAACTCAGGGGGCGCCGTTGGTTGCCCACTGGCGTTCACTTCGGTGAATGCCTGCTTCACGGTGCTGAGCACATTCGGGCGATACTCCCTCCGTAGCTTCTTCGGTTTGCCGGTGTCATCCTCGCCGGCACCATCCGTGGTGTGGTCATCCTCGCCGGCACCATCAGTGGTGTCATCGTCGGCGGCATCATCCGCTCGGTACTCTGGATCGGTGCCATCATCCTCGCCGTCGTCGCGGCGAGGTTGTGACTCCATCACCTCCATTTCATCGATTAGCATCCAGAATGGCTTGCTGACGCTGCCGCCGGCCTCTTTGTTGTTGGCCATGTTCGAACTAAGTAGGAACAAATGCATAAAGTTAGCGCAAGATTTCACGGAAAAATTGGGCATGACCTATGCTAATTTATGGACATATGAGTGCCCCATTTTCGCCGAAACGGAAATGAATCAACATTTCGGCGATAATGGGCAACTCTGTCGATCCCTGCACAAGAATATGACACCATATACACACGACAAAAATGTTGACACCACCATATACACACCAGCAACAAAATGCTAGCAGCAGTAGCAACAACAAAATGCACCAGATGGCAAGGAGCATCAGCATCAGCTAGCAGCAACATCAGCATCAACAATAAAACAATGGATAAATATATACAATTGATCCTCCAGGTGCTGCTCCAGGTGCTGCTCAACAGAATGCATCAGCTAGCTATATGCATCAGCTAGCAAGCAGCAGCTACAGCTAGCAGCAGCAGCAAGCAGCAGCAGCTAGCAGCTAGCTAGCAGCAGCAGTTAGCAGCTAGCAGCAGTAGCAAGCAGCAGCAAGCACCATCAGCACGAGTAGCAAGCTCACCGTGAGTCGCGTGGAGTCGCCGAGAGGTGAGCTGTTGCTCCGGGTCGAGGAAGATGCGGCAGCGACGGTCAGGTGCTCTTGTTCCAGGGCTGTGAAAGAATGACAATATGGTAAATAACACTAAACATCCTTCTAACACCCATAGAAAAACAACACTAAATCTATGAAGAACAACATAGTAAATTCAGAAGCTCATGTTCTACTTTGTAACCTGCTGCAAGGGTTCTCTCCACAGGTGTTAGTTTCAGTTAACACTTAGCCTTTTTTTCAAGCAACCTAGCAAGCACATAGCAGCAGCAGCAAGCAAGCAACCTAGCAAGCCCTAGCAAGCAGCAAGCAAGCAGCAAGCAGCAACAAGCAGTAGCAGTAGCAAGCAGCAGCAAGCAACAGCTACCTTTCTACAAGTGTGGCGGCGGTCCTCTGCGGCAGCGTCAGCGGTCGAGGGCGGCGCGGCGTGCTTCTCCAGCTGCTGCTCCAAGGTACGCGTGGCGGTCAGGGCGGCGCGGCGTGCAACAACTAGTGTTGTAAATATCAAAATGAACACTGTGAGCAACCAGACTATTTATAAAAACAAAATACCAGTACTGTAAACTATTAAATGAATGGAAAGCAGCTAGCAAGCAAGCAACAGCAGTTAGCAGCTACAGCTAGCAGCTAGCAGCAACAGCAAGCAGCTAGCAAGCAGCAGCAGCTAGCAAGCAACTAAGCAGCAGTAGCTCATTTCTTTTACAGAATATCAACTAAGCCATTTCAGTTATAGGTGTTAGTTTCAGTTAACACTTAGCCTTTTTTCTTCAGTTAAGGGTTTACCCTGATCTGTTAGGGTCTAGCAACTAGCAAGCACCTAGTAGCAGCAGCACCTAGCAATGTTTGCAGCAGCAACACCTAGCAAGCACCAGGAAGCACTAGCAGGCACCAACAAGCAGCCTTTCAAGCAGCAACACTGGCATTTGGTGTGATTTTTCATCTATTTTGATTTAATTAACAGTATTGGCACTTGGCTCCAATATTTGGCTCAAGCTATCATCCAAGGCAACATCTTATAAAAGGAAATTAGTAACTATTAGCTACTAAGCAACCTAGCAACTAGAAGCAACCTAGCTAACATCAAGTACCTAGCAACTAACAACCTAGCAACTAGCAAGTAGCAAGCACATAGCAACTAGCAGTAGCAAGCTAGAAAGCACATGGATGAACCTAAGCTACTGAGGAGCAACTAGGTAGCAGCAGCAGTGGATGAACATAAGCTACTGCCACCTAAACCTAAATTTGCTACTGCCACCTAAACTAAATGAAACTGCTAACAAATCCTAGCAGTAACAAATCCTAGCTATTTCTATATCACCAAATTAAATGAAACTACTGCTAGTAGTAGCAATGAAACTAAATTTAGAATATTTCATTTGCAAAGTTTTAGAGAACATTAGCTAGTAGCTAATTCACAAAAATTCAGTTAACTGAATAGCACCAAACCAGCAACAATGCTCCAGAAGTTTACTACTGTAACTTGCTTGAGCTCGATCCTATGTTATAAAGGACGAGTGGGGAGGCTGGGAGGATCAAGCATAATAAAATCCCTAATTTAGTTTATCTACTTTCTGTTCTTAGTTGCTAGAATCTGAGCCCGAGTGCTCCAATCCCCTTCTCTTCTATCCATGGCAATCAGAGGCCCATCGGGGTCCTGATAGAGAGGGAGGGAGGGGAGAGGGGCCTCACCTGCGGCGACGGCGATGGCGGCTGGAGGCGGTCGGGGTCCTCGGGGTCCTTGCGCAGGTTGACGTTGTTCTTGAGGTTGAGCGCCTACTGGTGGCCGACGAACTGGGGCCGTTGACGAACTGGTGGCCGATGAAGAACTGGGCGCCTGCGCTGGTGTCCATGATGTGGTTAGTAGACGGAGGGACGCCGCTAGGTCAGAGAGGGAGGGAGGGGAGACGGGCCTCACCTGCGGCGACGCGACGGCGGCAGGCGGTAAATCGAGGGGGAGAGGCCACCGGTAGATCGAGGTCGAGGGGATCTGGCCGCCGGTGTCTGTGGCCGCTCGCGTGAGAGGAGGGGTGGCATCGCTCAGGGGAGGGGTGGCGACTGCGGTGGGAGGTGGCGTCGCTCAGGGGAGGGGCGTCGCTCAGGGGAGGGATGGTGGCCGGCGGAGAGGAGGGCGCAGTCGCGAGGAAGAAGAGGGATTTGGTCGGGACGGGGAAGAGATCGAAGGGGATTTTTCTCTAAGTCCCCGACTCCCCTTAGCAATAGCGCACCTCTAGGGGTGCGCCACTATGAGGCTTAGCAATAGCGCACCTCTCGGGGTGCGCCACTGCCTCTTTAGGTTTAGGTAAAAAGACAATCGCGTGGGGATTTGACATATCCCGAAACGTAACGCACTGGCTCTGTCCCTGGTTGGTTTGTGCCAAACCCTGCCGCCCAGGTTCGAACCCTGGCGGCCCCATTTTTTTCCTTTTCTTTTTAAATTGATTTAACACTATCATAAACATCCAAAATAGCATAATACACCAAAATAAAAGTCATAAATAATAATAATTATGTAGAATATTTAAAATACTATAGAATCTAGAAAATATCCAAAAATATAAATTATATGTCTATTTTGATCGGTACAATATAATGTGTAGATTAACAATATGACATCCATTACTCATACAAGAAAATGATACATAATTATCTTTTCACAATCTTCTTGCCCTTCTTTCTCGCGGTTGAATAATTTAGCCCCGGAACTCCTTGACTTCTTCTCTTGAATGGACGGCCTTTAGGTAGGGTGGTCCTGCTTCTTCTTGTTGTGTATGGTTCGTCATCATCTTCATCATCATCTTCCATCTTCGAATCGCCGTACTGGTCAAAGTCTAGCTCGTTGGCGGCTCCATCCATTCCGATGATGCTCCTTTTGCCTCTCCTCACGACAACACGGCTGGGCTTTTGCGGGTCGGTAATGAAGAAGCATTGGTCCACTTGGGAAGCTAGTACCCATGGCTCATATTTCGCGGTGACCTTTGCGCCCGCTGTCTTGGATTTGGCTTCGGGTATAACCATGGTGGTGAAATGCCGGTCTTCTTTTACGACGTTCTTGGCCCACCTGACACGGAACATCGGCACATTCTCTCCGGCGTAGCTCAGCTCCCAGATCTCCTCGATCTTTCCGTAGTATCTCTGCTTGACGTCACCGGTGTAGGACTCCATCGTTACCCCGGAGTTCTGATAATCGCTCTTCATGTCCTTTTCCTCGGTGTAGAATGTGTAGCCGTTGATATCGTACGCCTGAAATGTCATCAGGTTGTGTTCGGCGCCCTGTGACAAGGCGAATATGAGTTTTTCTTCCGCAGAAGAATCCTCGTCTATAGGGTACGTCAGCATCTTGTCCTTGAACCACCGCGTGAAGGTTGAGTTGTGCTCTTTGATTATATCTCCGTTCGTCCTCTGTTGGCCCTGATCACTGTACGTCTTTGCGATGAAGGTTTTGTGCTCTACCACCCAAGGATCGACCATGTCTATGTGTTGTAGCGCGACTAGGTTTGCTCTTTCAAAGTCGGCGATTCGACCCTTGAAGTCGACATGCATTTCGCGGCTACCGTCGCGGTGACCCCATCCAGCGAGCTTCCCGAGATGCCTGTTTACGGGCAGGCCAACGGGGTTCTCGATTTCTAGATAACTCATGCAGAAGGAGATGCACTCTTCGGTCAGAAAGCCCTTGGCTATGCTTCCGTCTGGACGTGCCCTGTTGCGAACGTACCCTTTGATGACACCATTCATCCTTTCGAATGGCATCATGCTGTGCAGGAACGTCGGCCCCAGTTGGATGATATCCTCCACGATATGTACCAGCAGATGCACCATAACGTCGAAGAATGCGGGCGGGAAGTACATCTCAAGCTCGCACAGTATCACCACAATCTCTTCCTGTAGCCTTCTAAGTACCCCTTTGTTTGGGCTTAAATTCTTGATTCTTGGATTCTAGCTACTGTGAAATTAGAATCTGAAACAAACAGGCCTCCATAATACCTAGATTGTCCAGAATTGATTCTAAAAAATACACATAGAGTACCACAATATGAGAATTGAGGAAATAGGTGATTCCCAAGCTTCTTCTGGGCCGAAACGTTTTCTTCACGTCCGCAGCCTCGCTCGATCGCTGATTCACGATTTGCCGTCCCGCCGAGAGGCCGCGCGCTGGCTCGCGCACGCACGCACCCTGCTCGGCCGGCCGCCGCCGAGCCCGGCCGCCGCCCGCTCCTCCCGGCCGCTGACCCGCGCATCCCGATCGCCGACCCGCGCCTGCTCGCCGCCCGCTGCTCCCGGCCGGCCGGCCGCCGACCCACTTCTCCCGGCCGCGCCCAGCAAGCCCCTTCCTCCGGCCACGCCCAGCAAGCCCCTCCATCCGGCCACGCACAGCAGGTCCGCTCCAGCAGATCCCTCCATCCGGCCAACGCCCAGCAAGCCCCGATCCACCACGCCCAGTCCAGCTCCATCCTGCGCGTACTGTGAAGGTACGTACATGTACTTTTGTTTTTTTTTCTAAACCATGTACTCTTGTTTGTTTATTTGCTGTTAGATATGAAGTGCTGTTAAGAAATTACGAATAGTATTGCAATGTTTGTTTAGAAAGTAATGTGAGTGTTGTTAGAAACTTTGAATACTACTGCTAGTTCCGTTTCATTTGTGGCTATCTATGATGACATTTTATTTGTTGCTATGTTTAATTTGTGGCTATGTATCATGACATTTTATTTGCTTTTATATTGTGTTTTAGATGAGCACAAGTTATAGTGAGAGCGATTATTCGGATGGAGTTAATTCTGAAATGGTTGCAGCTGCAGCAAAAAGGAAAAGGAAGGAGTACTACATGCGAGCTGCACATGTTGCAGTGATGTACGGTGAGAAGTTCTTAACAAAAAGGAGGGAGTACTACATGCGAGCTGCACAAGTTTAGTTTTACGCACTACTTTCGCGTGATGGTTGATGTACGTTTTGGATGATGGTTGGTAATTGAACGTGCATTTTGGATGATGGTTTCAATTTCTTAAATATTTATATACATACTTGTCATTTCGATGAAACCGCGACAGAAACAATAACTAGAGCACGCACAAATGAAGCCATAACATACATTTTATATTAATTACGGTTCGTAAAGCTGTCCAAACAGCAAAGTAAACAAACAGACAGATTCTGATTCCCAGATCCCACAGCAGGGTAAACAAACAAACTGCTTCTGATTCTCGGAAATCAAGAATCGCAGCTGATTATCAAGAATCAGGATTGACAGCAGAATCTCAGAATCCAAAGCCCAAACAAAGGGGGCCTAAGTTGCCTCACGCCAACAGACTTCCGAGAGATGACGTCGAAAAAGTTGCATAGGCCAAAAAGCGTTTCACGGACGTGCGCGTCCATGATCCCACGGATTGCAACCGGAAGTATCTGCGTCATCAGCACGTGACAGTCGTGAGACTTCATCCCGCTGAACCTCTGCTTCGCTTTGTCTAGGTATCTGCTTATCTTCCCCGCGTAACCGTAAGAAAGTTTTACTCCTAGGAGACAGTCGAAAAACTGCTCGATCTCCTTCTGACTCAGAGTGAAGCACGCGGGGGGCAGTAATATTCGATCTTTTTGGCCTTTTTGCCCTTGCGACGACTTTGCGTGTCCTCCGCCTCATCATCGTCATCGTCATTATCATCATCATCATCATCATCATCATTAGGGCGTCCCGCGTGAAGCTCCTCCCTGATCCCAATTGATTGCAAGTCGTACCTTGCTTTCGGCCCATCTTTGGTCTTCTCTGGCATGTTGAGGAGGGTACCAAGCAGACTCTCGCACACGTTCTTCGTGATGTGCATGACATCAAGGCTGTGAGGCACACGGAGGATCTTCCAGTACGGCAAGTCCCAGAAAACAGACCTCGTCTTCCATACCTTAAGCAGCGGCTCCGGCGCCTTTCGCTTCTTTCCCGGCGGTGGGCACTCTTTCCAATTTTTCAATAGCTCGTCTATTTGCTCGCCGCTTCTCGTACGTGGCCGTCTTCGTGGTTCGTCTTGACCATCGAACAGTGTAGGATAACGTTGCATAGAAAACAAAAAATTTCCTACCGCGAACACGCAATCCAAGCCAAGATGCAATCTAGAAGACGGTAGCAACGAGGGGATTATCGAGTTTCACCCATGAAGAGATTCCAAAGCCTACAAGATGAGGCTCTTGTTGCTGCGGTAGATGTTCACTTGCCGCTTGCAAAAGCGCGTAGAAGATCTTGATCACCGGCGCCACGAACGGGCAGCACCTCCGTACTCGGTCACACGTTCGGTTGTTGATGAAGACGACGTCCACCTCCCGTTCCAGCGGGCAGCGGAAGTAGTAGCTCCTCTTGAATCCGACAGCACGACGGCGTGGTGTCGGTGGCGGTGGAGAACTCCGGGGAGCTTCGCTAAAGCAGGCGGGAGCTATGGAGGAGAGGGGCGGCTAGGGTTTGGGAGGGGGTGGCCGGCCACTTGGGGGTGCGGCCAGCTTGTGGTCTTGGGGTGGCCGGCCCCCTCCCCTTGGCCCCTCATTATAGGTGGAAGCCCCAAGTGTTGGACTACAAGTCTCCGAATAAGACCCGAACCAAAAACCTTCCATGTGATAGGGAAACCTACCCAAGGTGCGAATCCCACTTGGGGTGGGATTCCCCCTTCCATGTGGGGGGGTGGCCCCCCTTTGGGGGAGTCCACTTGGGACTCCTCCCCTCTAGGGTTGGCCGGCCATGGAGGTGGAGTCCCTCCGGGACTCCACCTTCCTTGGTGGTTTCTTCCGGACTTTTCTAAAACCTTCTAGAACCTTCCATAGAACCTTCCGTATCATTTTAAATCACATAAAATGACATCCTATATATGAATCTTATTCTCCGGACCATTCCAACTCCTCGTGATGTCCGGGATCTCATCCGGGACTCCGAACAAATATTCGAACTCCATTCCATATTCAAGTTCTACCATTTCAACATCCAACTTTAAGTGTGTCACCCTACGGTTCGCGAACTATGCGGACATGGTTGAGTACTCACTCCGACCAATAACTAATAGCGGGATCCTGGAGATCCATAATAGCTCCCACATATTCAACGATGACTTTAGTGATCGAATGAACCATTCACATACGATACTAATTCCCTTTGTCACGCGATATTTTACTTGTCCGAGGTTTGATCATCGGTATCACTCTATACCTTGTTCAACCTCGTCTCCTGACAAGTACTCTTTACTCGTACCGTGGTATGTGGTCTCTTATGAACTTATTCATATGCTTGCAAGACATTAGACGACATTCCACCGAGAGGGCCCAGAGTATATCTATCCGTCATCGGGATGGACAAATCCCACTTGATCCATATGCCTCAACTCATATTTTCCGGATACTTAATCCCACCTTTATAACCACCCATTTACGCAGTGACGTTTGGTGTAATCAAAGTACCTTTCCGGTATAAGTGATTTACATGATCTCATGGTCATAAGGACTAGGTAACTATGTATTGAAAGCTTATAGCAAATAACTTAATGACGAGATCTTATGCTACGCTTAATTTGGTGTGTCCATTACATCATTCATACAATGATATAACCTTGTTATTAATAACATCCAATGTTCATGATTATGAAACTAATCATCCATTAATCAACAAGCTAGATAAGAGGCATACTAGGGACTCTTTGTTGTTTACATATCACACATGTATCAATGTTTCGTTAATACAATTATAGCATGACATATAAACATTTATCATAAACATAAAGATATATAATAACCACTTTTATTATTGCCTCTTGGGCATATCTCCTTCAGTCTCCCACTTGCACTAGAGTCAATAATCTAGATTACATTGTAAGGAACCTAACACCCATGGCATTCTGGTGTTGGTCATGCTTTGCCCTAGGGAGAGCTTTAGTCAACGGATCTGCTACATTCAGATCAGTGTGTACTTTGCAAATCTTTACTTCTCCATCTTCGATGTACTCGCGAATCGAATGATAATGCAGCTTGATATGCTTCAGCCTCTTGTGTGACCTTGGTTCTTGTGCATTGGCGATGGCACCCATGTTGTCACAGTATATGACTAGTGGGTCCAATGCACTAGGAACCACACCGAGCTCTACAATGAACCTCTTCATCCATACCGCTTCTGATGAAGCCTCTGAAGCCGCTATGTACTCCGATTCTGTTGAAGACTTCGCCACCGTGCACCGCTTCGAGCTTGCCCAGCTTACTGCAGCACCATTCAATATAAACACGTACCCAGACTGTGACTTAGAGTCATCAGGATCAGTGTTCCAACTTGCATCGGTGTAACTTGTTACAACGAGCTCTTGGTCACCTCCATAACAAAGAAACATATCCTTAGTTCTTTTCAAGTACTTCAGGATATTCTTGACCGCTGTCCATTCCCCTGGATCACTTTGATATCTGCTAGTCAAACTAACAACATGCGCTATATCCGGTCTTGTACATAGCATGGCATACATAATAGAGCCTACTGCGAAGCATAGGGGATCTGATTTATCCTTTCTCTTTCTTCTGCGTAGCCGGTCCTTGAGTCTTACTCAAGACCTTGCCTGGTAACATAGGTAAAAACCCTTTCTTACTTTCGTCCATTCTAAACTTCTTTAGAATCTTTTCCAGGTATGTACTCTGTGATAGCCCTATTAGGCGTCTTGATCTATCTCTATAAATCTTGATGCCTAATATATACGATGCTTCACCAAGGTCTTTCATTGAAAAACTGTTATTCAAATAACCTTTTACACTTCTTAATAGTTCTATATCATTCCCAATCAATAATATGTCATCTACATATAATATCAGGAATGCTACAGAGCTCCCACTCACTTTCTTGTAAATACAGGCCTCTCCATGACACTGTATAAACCCGAAGTCTTTGATCACCTTATCAAAGCGTCGATTCCAACTTCTTGATGCTTGCTTCAGTCCATAGATTGAACGCTGAAGTTTGCCTACTTTGTCAGCATTTTTAGGATCGACAAAACCTTTGGGTTGTACCATATACAACTCTTCCTCAATGTCTCCATTAAGGAACGCCGTTTTGACATCCATCTGCCAAATCTCATAATCGAAAAATGCAGCTATTGCTAACAAAATCCTCACAGATTTTAGCTTCGCTACAGGTGAGAAAGTCTCATCGTAGTCAACACCTTGAATTTGTCGGAAACCCTTTGCGACAAGTCGAGCTTTATAGACAGTAATTACCATCAGCATCTGTTTTTCTCTTGAAGATCCATTTATTCTCGACAGCCTTGCGGCTATCGGTAAGTCTACCAAAGTCCATACTTTGTTATCATACATGGATCCCATTTCGGATTTCATGGCTTCTTGCCATTTGTTGGAATCTGGGCTCATCATCGCTTCTTCATACGTCGCAGGGTCCTCATCATTGTTATCCACAATCATGACATTTATACAAGGATCATACCAATCAGGAGTGGCACGTTCCCTTGTCGATCTGCGAGGTTCAGTAGGTCTCCTCGTTCGAAGTTTCATGATCATTATCATTAGCTTCCTCTGTTGTCGGTGTAGGCGGCACAGGTACAACTTCCGGTACTGCGCTACTCGATCAATGAGTATAGATTCATCAATCTCATCGAGTTCTACTTTTTTCCAGTACTTCTTTAGTGAGAAATTCTTTCTCAAGAAATGTTCTGTTCTTAGCAACAAAGATTTTGCCTTCGGATCTGTGATAGAAAGTGTACCCTATAGTTTCCTTAGGGTATCCTATGAAGACGCATTTCTCCGCTTTGGGTTCTAGCTTGTCCGGTTGTAACTTTTTTACATAGGCTTCGCAACCCCAAACTTTAAGGAACGACAGCTTAGGTTTCTTATTAAACCATAATTCATACGGTGTCGTTTCTACGGATTTTGATGGTTCTCTATTTAAAGTGAATGCGGCTGTCTCTAATGCATAACTCCAAAATGATAACGGCAAATCAGTAAGAGACATCATAGAACGAACCATATCTAAGAGAGTTCTATTACGACATTCGGACACACCGTTTCGTTGTGGTGTTCCCGGCGGTGTCAATTGTGAAAGTATTCCGCATTTCTTTAAATGCATGCCAAACTCATAACTCAGATATTCACCTCCACGATCAGATCGTAGAAATTTAATCTTCTTGTTACGTTGATTTTCTACTTCACTTTGGAATTCCTTAAACTTCTCAAAAGTTTCAGATTTATGTTTCATGAAATAGATATACCCATATCTACTCAGATCATCTGTGAAGGTTAGAACATAACGATAACCACCGCGCGATGCTACGCTCATTGGTCCGCACACATCGGTATGTATGATTTCCAATAAGTCAGTAGCTCGCTCCATCATACCAGAAAATGGAGTCTTAGTCATTTTTCCCATTAGACATGCTTCGCATCTATCAAGTGATTCAAAATCAAGTGATTCAAGTAATCCATCGGTATGGAGTTTCTTCATGCGTTTCACTCCAATATGACCAAGACGACAGTGCCACATATAAGTAGAATTATCATTCAATTTAATTCGCTTAGCATCAATGTTGTGTATATGCGTATCATTACTATCGAGATCTAATATAAATAAGCCATTCTTTTCAGGTGCTCGACCATAAAAGATATTATTCATAAAAATAGAACAACCATTATTCTCAGACTTGAATGAATAACCGTCTTGCATTAAACAAGATCCAGATATAATGTTCATGCTCAACGCGGGTACAAAATAACAATTATTGAGGCTTAAAACTAATCCCGAAGGTAGATGTAGAGGAAGTGTGCCGACAGCGATCACATCGACTTTGGATCCATTTCCAACGCGCATCGTCACTTCATCCTTTAGTAGTCTTCGTTTATTCTTTAGTTCCTGTTTCGAGTTACAAATATGAGCAACCGAACCAGTATCAAATACCCAGGTACTAGTACGAGAACCAGTTAGATAAACATCTATAACATGTATATCAGATATACCTTCTTTCTTCTTCTTGACAAGGCCGCTCTTCAGATCCGCCAAATACTTGGAGCAATTACGCTTCCAGTGTCCCTTCTCCTTGCAGTAATAGTACTCAGCATCAGCTTAGGGCCGTCTTAGGTTTCACAGGAGGCGTGGTAGCTTTCTTGCCACCCTTCTTGAATTTTCCCTTAGACTTGCCCTGTTTCTTGAAACTGGTGGTCTTGTTGACCATCAACACTTGGTGCTCTTTCTTGATCTCAATCTCAGCAGATTTCAGCATGGAGAAGAGTTCAGGTAACTCTTTGTTCATGTTCTGCATATTGTAGTTCATCACAAAGTTCTTGTAACTAGGTGGCAGTGATTGAAGGACACGATTAATCCCCAGTCTATTAGGAATCACTATTCCCAAGTCACTGAGTTTCTTCGCATGCCCGGTCATGGCGAGCATGTGCTCACTAACGGAGCTGCCTTCTTCCATCATGCAGCTGAAGAAGTGTTTCGATGCTTCATAGCATTCCACGGCCGCATGAGTCTCAAATATAGCTTTCAGCTCATTGACCAACTCATGAGGATCGTGGTGCTCAAAACGTTTTTGAAGATCGGCTTCCAGACTGCACAGGAGGGCACACTGAACTTGAGAGTACCGAGTTTTCCGAGTCTTATAAACAGCTTTTACATCATCGGTTTCAGTTTCTGCAGGAGGGTCACCTAGCGGTGCATCAAGCACATATTGCAGATTTCCGCCAGAGGAAGATCCTCACATGACGGAACCAGTCGGTGAAGTTGCTACCATTGCTCTTAAGCTTTCCTTTCTCTAGGAACTGGTTAAAATTGATTGGGGACGCCATCTCTACAACATATATTTGCAAAAGTTTAGACTAAGTTTATGACAAATTGAGTTCAAATTTTAATTCAACATAATTAAAAATCTAGGTGAACTCCCACTCAAAACAATATCCCTCGCATTGTCTTAGTGATCACACGAACCAAATCCACCGCACCTAAGTCCGGTCATCACGAGACAAGGTGTGATTTCAATGGCGAACACTCAAAGTGTTCATCATATCAGCCATATGATTCATGCTCTACCTTTCGGTATCACGTGTTCCGAGACCATGTCTGTACATGCTAGGCTCGTCAAGGCCACCTTAGTATCCGCATGTGCAAAACTGTCCTGCACCCGTTGTATGCACTTGTTGATTCTATCACACCCGATCATCACGAGATACTTCGAAACGACAAGTCTTGGCAACGGTGCTACTAAGGATGAACACTTTATTATCTTGAGATTTTATTGAGGGATCATCTTATAATGCTACCGTCGCGATCTAAGCAAAATAAGATGCATAAAAAGGATTAACATCACATGCAGTTCATATGTGATATGATATGGCCCTTTTGTCTTTGCGCCTTTGATCTTCATCTCCAAAGCACGGACATGATCTCCATCATCATCGGCATAGCGTCAAGGTCAATGGCGCCGTCTTCATGATTGTCCTCCATGTAGCAACTATTACAACTACTTTGAAATACTACTCAACATGAAATTTAAAGACAACCATAAGGCTCCTGCCGGTTGCCACAATACAATAATGATCATCTCATACATATTCATCATCACATTATGGCCATATCACATCACCAAACCCTGCAAAAACAAGTTAGATGTCTCTAATTTGGTTTGCATATTTTACGTGGTTTAGGGTTTTTCGAGAGAGATCTAATCTACCTACGAACATGAACCACAACGTTGATACTAATGTTGTCAATAGAAGAGTAAATTGAATCTTTACTATAGTAGGAGAGACAGACACCCGCAAAGCCTCTTATGCAATACAAGTTGCATGTCGAACGAGGAATAAGTCTCATGAACGCGGTCATGTAAAGTTAGTCCGAGCCGCTTCATCCCACTATGCCATAAAGATGCAAAGTACTCAACTAAAGATAACAAGAGCATCAACGCCCACAAAACCATTGTGTTCTACTCGTGCAACCATCTATGCATAGACACGGCTCTGATACCACTGTAGGATAACGTTGCATAGAAAACAAAAATTTTCCTACCGCGAACACGCAATCCAAGCCAAGATGCAATCTAGAAGACGGTAGCAACGAGGGGATTATCGAGTCTCACCCTTGAAGAGATTCCAAAGCCTACAAGATGAGGCTCTTGTTGCTGCGGTAGACGTTCACTTGCCGCTTGCAAAAGCGCGTAGAAGATCTTGATCACCGGCGCCACGAACGGGCAGCACCTCCGTACTCGGTCACACGTTCGGTTGTTGATGAAGACGACGTCCACCTCCCGTTCCAGCGGGCAGCGGAAGTAGTAGCTCCTCTTGAATCCGACAGCACGACGGCGTGGTGTCGGTGGCGGTGGAGAACTCCGGCGGAGCTTCGCTAAAGCATGCGGGAGCTATGGAGGAGAGGGGGCGGCTAGGGTTTGGGAGGGGTGGCCGGCCACTTGGGGGGTGCGGCCAGCTTGTGGTCTTGGGGTGGCCAGCCCCCTCCCCTTGGCCCCTCATTATATAGGTGGAAGCCCCAAGTGTTGAACTACAAGTCTCCGAATAAGACCCGAACCAAAACCTTCCATGTGATAGGGAAACCTACCCAAGGTGGGAATCCCACTTGGGGTGGGATTCCCCTTCCATGTGGGGTGGCCGGCCCCCTTTGGGGGGGGTCCACTTGGGACTCCTCCCCCTCTAGGGTTGGCCGGCCATGGAGGTGGAGTCCCTCCTGGACTCCACCTTCCTTGGTGGTTTCTTCTAGACTTTTCTAGAACTTTCTAGAACCTTCCATAGAACCTTCCGCATCATTTTAAATCACATAAAATGACATCCTATATATGAATCTTATTCTCCGGACCATTCCGAACTCCTCGTGATGTCCGGGATCTCATCCGGGACTCCGAACAAATATTCGAACTCCATTCCATATTCAAGTTCTACCATTTCAACATCCAACTTTAAGTGTGTCACCATACGGTTCGCGAACTATGCGGACATGGTTGAGTACTCACTCCGAGCAATAACTAATAGCGGGATCTGGAGATCCATAATAGCTCCCACATATTCAACGATGACTTTAGTGATCGAATGAACCATTCACATACGATACCAATTCACTTTGTCACGCGATATTTTACTTGTCGAGGTTTGATCATCGGTATCACTCTATACCTTGTTCAACCTCGTCTCCTGACAAGTACTCTTTACTCGTATCGTGGTATGTGGTCTCTTATGAACTTATTCATATGCTTGCAAGACATTAGACGACATTCCACCGAGAGGGCCCAGAGTATATCTATCCGTCATCGGATGGACAAATCCCACTGTTGATCCATATGCCTCAACTCATACTTTCCGGATACTTAATCCCACCTTTATAACCACCCATTTACGCAGTGGCGTTTGGTGTAATCAAAGTACCTTTCCGGTATAAGTGATTTACATGATCTCATGGTCATAAGGACTAGGTAACTATGTATTGAAAGCTTATAGCAAATAACTTAATGACGAGATCTTATGCTATGCTTAATTTGGTGTGTCCATTACATCATTCATACAATGATATAACCTTGTTATTAATAACATCCAATGTTCATGATTATGAAACTAATCATCCATTAATCAACAAGCTAGATAAGAGGCATACTAGGGACTCTTTGTTGTTTACATATCACACATGTATCAATGTTTCGGTTAATACAATTATAGCATGACATATAAACATTTATCATAAACATAAAGATATATAATAACCACTTTTATTATTGCCTCTTGGGCATATCTCCTTCAAACAGATCCTTGCGTTTCCTCCATGGGTCGTCCTCGCGAAGCCACCTTTGATGTCCCATGAACACCATTTTCGAGGACCCAGGATCTCTATCTAGCTAGCGGTACGTTGTGTCGTCCATGCACCTGACGCATGCATTGAATCCGTGGACCACCTGCCCCGCGACATATCCGTAACCGAGAAAGTCGTGCACCGTCGTGAGCAACGCGGCTCTCATAGGGAAATATTCTTCCGCGGCGGCGTCCCACGTGTTGGCAGGCGCGTCCCATAGCGTGGCTAGCTCCTCTTTCAGAAGCCCCATATACAGATTGATGTCGTTCCCTGGTTGTTTCGGCCCTTCAATTAGCATACTCATTTGAATGTACTTCCTCTTCATGCACAACCAGGGGGGAGGTTGTACATCCACACAAACACGGGCCAGGTGCTATGCGTGCTGCTCTGGCTGCCAAACGGATTGACTCCATCGGTGCTCGCACCCAGCCTTATGTTCCTAGGATCGTCCCCAAATTCTGGGTACTCGAGGTTCAACGCATTCCACTGGCTAGCATCCGAAGGGTGTCTCAACATCCTGTCCTTTTTCTTTTTCGGATCATCTGCGTCATCTTCTCCCTTCCTCATCTCCGCGTGCCAGCACATTAGCTTTGCTTGCTTAGGATCCGCGAAATACCGCTGCAGACGAGGAGTGATCGGAAAGTACCACACCACCTTCCGAGGAGCTTTCTTCCCCTTCTTGTACCGACTGACGCCGCACTCCGGACATATGGTACACTCCGCGTGCTCGTTCCGATAAATGATGCAATCGTTCAAGCACACATGGTATTTCACATGCGGTAAATCCAGAGGACACACGATTTTCTTGGCCTCCTCGATACTAGTCGGACACGTGTTACCTTTGGGAAGACGTTCCTGCCAGAATGACATGTTGTCGTTGAAGGATGTGTCGGTCATTTTGTGCTTTACCTTCATCTCCAGAGCCATGAGCGTTACTTTCAGGCGGGTATCCTCCGGCCTGCATCCTTCATACAATGGAGTAACCGCGTCTACCTCCAGTTGATCCATCTTGGCTTTCTCTCGGGCGGCAGCTCTTGCGTTACTCGTCTGCTTGAGAAGCAGCTCTTGAAGATAAGGGTCCCAGTCCATCGACGATGGTCCATCGTCTTCATCTTCATGATCGTCATGATGACCTCCATCTTGATCTTCCTCATCATCAGGTCCAGGATCTCCTACATTGTGATCATGATCATCTCCGGGATCTTCTACATCCTGATCATGCCCGAGATCTTCTACATCCTGATCACCTCCTTCCTTATTTCTTGTTGAAATCCCATGGACAAATTCATAATCATCTTCGTCGCCTTCCCACCGATAGCCATCCATGAAACCACGCATGAGAAGGTGGTCCCGCACCATATCGGCTTTAGGGTCCATAAGGCTCGTCAGCTTGCATCTTCGACACGGACATCTTATCTCCTTTTGGTTATTTCTAATCATCTCGGCTGTCGCGGCTTTCAAAAACCTAGCCACAACGCCTTCGCTCATCATGCGGACCATGGTCGCCTGCGGATATAGAGAAAATGGATATCTTAGCATACCAAAAGAAAATTTTGGCATGACCTTCCCTAAAAATAGGACATGTATATGCGTAGTATGCCCAACATTCGCCGAAATGGAAATGAATCAACGTTTCGGCAAAATATTGGCAACTCCATCGCATTTCAAATCCCTGCAAACAAAAACACATGCAACACATGTGTGGAGGCTTCGCATATACAACACATGTGGATCCGGAGGCTTCGCATACAACACACATGCACGTGACGCTTTTCGCGCATGCGCACAACACATGATCATCGAGCTTCGCACATAACATATGTGCACACACACGTGTACGTGACGTGTGTGCAAGACGATCGGAACCGGTCACACACAAAGCATAAAACCAACAAAGTTACCGATACGGCGAGACCTAGAGTGTTGGATGAGGTAAAAAGTTGAGATTGAGTAGGGTATTGAGCTAAGAAAGCTTCACCATTACTTACCTATGAAGAAAATTAAGTTTACCAACTTAATTTTTGTGAATGAAGAGGTGAAAATGAGGTGGGAAGGAGGGGCAACACGACCAGATCTAGATTTGGTGGGAGGTGGTGGTGGAAGAGTGTTTGGGGAAAGTGGGTGGCACATGTGAGTGGAGGGGTTAAAAGCAGGAAATGGTCCCAGGTTAGCAGTGGCGCACCACCTAGCCGTGCGCCACTGCTAGGGTGACATAGCAATGGCGCACTGCTAAGTGGTGCGCCACTGCTAAGCCTCTCTAAATGGGCTCTGGCCACCCCCTAGCAGTGGCGCACCTAATAACATGTGCCATAGGTAACCTATGTAGCAGTGGCGCACCACAGCAGTGCGCCATTGCTAAGCCTATCATCTCTAAACGGGCTCTGGACACCTCCTAGCAGTGGCGCACCTCACCAACGTGCGCCATAGGTAAGAAATGTAGCAGTGGCGCACCCCGGAGACGTGCGCCACTACTAGGTTGGGGGAGGAGCTGGCCTCCTGTCACCACTTACTTATGGCACACCACAATCAAGGTGCGCCACTACTACTTTTGTAATAGTGGCCCACCGTTTTGTGGTGCGCCACTGCTAAGTAGTAGTGGCGCACGGCAGTCATGGTGCGCCACTGCTGGCAGTCTTACGGCTAGGCCTTTTCCTAGTAGTGGCCAGACTATGAAGCTGAACAGCAATATGAAGATGACGGCCAGCAGGACGTCTACGACAACTAGGAGCTTCTAACGTCAAGCGTTGCCTGTGGAATAGATAGTCCACTACTACTTCGCTTCCGCTACGTATTTGTGTAATGATCAATAGATCAAGTGTTGTAATAGACTGGATCATGTGATCCTATTTGTGTAATGACTATGTTGGTATTGTAATGAATGATGACTCTATGATATTCAACTGTTATGTCTCGCAAAAACAATCTTCCTGGGATTGCGATGTACGGCATAATAGGCATCTGGACTTAAAAAATCCGGGTGTTGACAATATGCCTCATACTTTGTTGATCGACACAAATATTAACATTTAGGGATGGAGTAAGTGAGGCAGGTAGGATGCACAAGAGATTGATATTTGTGCCATCATACCAGTCTCACTTGCTCCACCCCCGAGTGTACGAGTGACCAAACATTCTAATCATCGGCACTAAAATGGAAGAAAGAGCCAAGTGGTATCAACTAAAATGGAAGAAAGAGCCAAGTGGTCATCGGCAAGTACAAAAACACCACCAAACCAGCAACCATGGTGACATAAGTCAAGATGCTCAAACACACATAGCATGAAGCAGATGCTCCAAAGGGATTATTCATCACTTGGTATAGACCAAGTGATGCTGGCAAAAGAGAGGCCAAGCAAGAACCAGTAAATCCAGTAAGTGATAGATATGCCTAAACAAGCAAGAACACATAGCATATCCTAGCTAACCAAATGAGACAAGTCTTGGTAGCCAACTGAATCACCTAGCACCACCTAGCCTTTTAAAACCATCAGAAATTGTCCATTTTCTTCAAAGGATACCACAGTGGCATTCATTTACATGGTCCCCTACTGTGGATATCTCTATTTTCATCAAAACCAACCAAATGTCCAACTTTGAGATGCAACCAGCAACACAAACAAGCAAGCAATACCAAGTGAGCAAGTCTTCATTACCTTGTACATGTTCAGACATGGATTTATTTCCAACAAAGGATGGAAATCACTATGCTATGCTCAAACACACATAGCATGGAGCAGATGCTCCAAAGGGATTATTCATCACTTGGTATAAACCAAGTGATGCTGGCAAAAGAGAGGCCAAGCAAGAACCAGTAAATCCAGTAAGTGATAGATAAGCCTAAACAAGCAAGAACACATAGAATATCCCAGCTAACCAGATGAGACAAGTCGTGGTAGCCAACTGAATCACCTAGCACCACCTAGCCTTTTAAAACCATCAGAAACTGTCTATTTGAGAGAAATAACATTGGGGTAATGTTAAAATGTTTGTCTCCATATTTGGGAGACATTTTTAATATTGGAGTCTAGATAATGGAAATAAAGAACTAGTCTTGATCTCCAAATGGTGATTAGAGGGAATTTATTCATCTTAAGCAACATTAGGGACAAATGGGATCGATCATGCAAGGGACTTGGATCATTTGGATCATAAGGCATTAATTAAGGAGGCAACCAGGGACAAGGGGAAACATTTGATGATCCATTATCATAGGCAACAAAGCAGCAATCTTTTTCCCCTCTAATCTAGCTAGAGTCCTTAAAAGAAATTCTACTTAAAATAAAGTAGCTCTCTGTTGGTATTGATTAGATAAATGAACCTGGTATGATTAGATCATACCACTGGTTATTTTGTTTTCAACATCATAAGAATCAGTGTCAATCAAAATATTGATCACCTACTGATTAACGGGCCACTTTCCAAACCCACACTACCAGCACATTTGGAGAGCATACTAACATACTGCAGTTCATTGTATCCAAATAATCTAATGGCAATCTTGGTGATCAACCATTGTCATTGAAAGCCATGCCAAACTATACTTTCAAATCAAATTTGAAGAGCAAACAAGCAGTAGCAAGAGATACTACTGAATATCACTCAATCCAATAACATAGAGGAAACCAGCTTAGCACATTTCGTTAAATGCCAGAGGAAGAGGGAGGGAAAGGGAGGGCGAGACACAGAGACGCACGACGACGGTTGACGACGACGGCTGCAGGGGTCGAGGAGGAGGACGCGTGGCTCCTCTTCCTCGTCGTCGATGCGGCGGATCGCCCTCCTAGCTCCATGCCCAGGACACTCCCCCTCCTCCTTGACATGGCCGATCCTCCTCCTCCTCCACGCCGAAGGTGGCCCTGCTGCTGGCGGCGGGGATGCGTGGAGCGTGGGGGCATGCGGCCGTCGCGGAGGAAGGCGGCGGCGGCAGCGACTTGTACGGGGGAGAAGGGAGAGGGAGAGCGGTACGGGCGAGGGAGGTACGGTGTGATATAAGGGCCCCTATTTCTTTGGCGCACTGGGCCTGGTGCGCCACATAATGCTCTATTTCGGCGGCGCACTGGGCCTTGTGCGCCACATAATGCCTATTGTGTGGCGCACTGGGCCGTGCGCCGCAGTAATAGGGGAACCAATTATTGGGGCTGGCAGAGTGTGAGCCTCATCTATTTCTGTGGCACATGGATCTCCGGGGTGCCACAGAAATTAGCTATTTTTGTGGCGCACCATGCCAGGTGCGCCAAAGAAAATGTTTCTGTGGCGCATATGTAGCTGGTGCGCCACAGAAATAACATCTCATCTATAATGCTTTTCCTACTAGTGAGACATCAGTCGGCCATGTCTTTTAGATAAGATTTGCCATAGCCGTCGCTGACAAGGCCATTATATAGTCAGGGCAGAGCGGGAACTAGCGAAATGCCGACCGAAGGCACTACGGACTCCCGTAGGAACCTGTTGTCCTCACGCGTGGACGAGTAATCGGCATTAAAAGAGCTTGATAGTTCTTAAAAAAAACGTCAGGCCGCTGGGGACACCCCTGACTCAAACGGTCACTCGGGCCATCTCGACCCATTTTCATGTCCTTAGGCATTTGATGTCCCTTTTTGTCACTAGAGAACACCATTTGTTGGTTTATTTGGTCTACGTTGTAACGGCCCAGTGTAGGACCCCTAATAGATTTGTTTGTTCTTTTCTATTTGTGCATCATCATGCATCATGCATCATATCATCCATGTTTTATTTAACCAAATAAAATTATTTTGTAAAACCCTAACTATTTTGTATTTCCTTCTCATATGGTTTAATAAAACCTTCCCTTCTCTTTCTTTTAAGCAAACCCTAAAAAGAAAACTTACAAACAAAAAAAATAATATTTTAAACTATTTTGTTTCCATCTCTCTCTCCTTTCTGTTTGAATTCAAATGGAGTTTAAATTTGAAATTTTGTTGAAACCAATTTTCAAATCAGTTAATGAAAAGGGATTTTAAAAGAAAATAAAACATAACCAGGCTTTTGCTCCCTGTCTACCCATCTCTCTCTCTCTCTTTGCCCTTTTCCCTCCGGCAGCCCACCTCCTCTCTCTTTCCTTGGCCAGCCCGGCCCGCATACCCCTTCGCAAAGCGAGACCTCTTTCTTTCCCTTTATCTTCATCGCTGGACAGCGACAGCCAAGGCACGCCATGTGCGTGAGGGCGTCTCTATAGCCGCCGCTGAACGCGGACGATGTATGCCCGGGCTTGGTTGCTCCTGATAAACGAGTGGAGGAGGTTAACCCACTAGCAATTTTTCTAGTGTGATACGTTGACTGGAATTCGTAATACCGATGTATATTTGCGAGTCTATTCGTACATGATTAAATTAATCTGGTTGGCTGCTGGAACGACACTTAATTGCCCGGTTAGCTGGTGTCCTGTACCGAGCACTTAGAATCCCGTCAATGACACATCATGTTCCGGGCAACATGGTTGTCATTACCTCAAATTCAAATGCCACAATGAAAAAATCGATTCAAATTACATCAAATGCAAATACTAGAGTCTAAATCACACAGAATTCTCAAGAAACTCTAAAGCACAAAACTATTTTTTCGAAAAACATAGTATCAACAAACAATTCTCAAGAACATCATACATGTAGATTCGAATAAAAAACAAGCAACACATGTGGGAAAAGCAAAACAAATTTCTAGAAAAGCAAACTAATTTTTAATTTTTTTCACAATTCTAAATATTTTGAATTATTTTATGCAAACCTATCATTCCAACAAAAATGTGAGTCCCCTCTTGAAGCCATGGGAGGAGGTTTTGTCATGCGTGATGCCAAAGGTCATCCCATTGTTGATCGGACGTTGTTGGTATTATTTTCTCTCTCTCTCTCTCTTATTTTTCTCTTGCGCTTGATTGCGTTGTTAGGGCATCTCCTACGGGCTGACGCAAAACGGATGCCAAAAGTGACCCGCGCTTTCGTTTGCGTCGGCTAGCGGACACCAAATCGGTTGTACAGTGTCTCTACGTCCGTTTGCATCAGGGGTATGCCCAGCGAGGCGACAATTTTTTCCCGTAACAGCGTCAAGGTCATTAATGGTGGTTTAACGTTCCGTCGAGGCCTGCTGTCGCTTCTCAGCGATTACAGCTTCCCGCGCGGAGGCGGTGGTTCCCGCGCGCGGTCAGTAGATTGGCATGTTTTTTCCATCGTTTCACGTCCGTGGGAAGCGGCTTGCGCGCATCGGTGTTTCCCGCCCCGCCGTGCCTATATATGGTCAACGCCGGCGGGCGAGAAGGGCACACCTCAACCCAATAAACACAGAAATCATCCATGGCCGAGGATGACCGCACCTAGGGTTGCCTTGTTGAGATGGCCAGCCGCGCCTACCAGGATGATCCGGACCTCGCCGCCATCCACGCGATGGAGATGTTCTCTGAGGAGCATACTGCCGCGTACGGTCGGCATGGCGGCCAGCTGAAGGCGGATGTGGCGGCGGTGGAGGCGGCGCGAATGCGAGTAACCCGGTCATAGTAGGCCGCGCAACGGCAAGTAGGTATAATCGTTGTAGTTTTTGGTTAACTCGACTAACCATCTCTGGTCTTTTTTGCCAATCAATAATAATGTGATCTTTTTTCTTATCTTTGTCACTGCTCGACAGGCCTGGATACAACCAACACTAGTAGGAAAAGGCTCATCAATGGCGAACCAAAAATCAATTCTGTAGCGCATGGGCGGTGCGCCACAGAATTCTCGCCACAAAAATAAGGTTTCTGTGGCGCACCGACCCATGCGCACAGAAAGTCTTATTTCTGTGGCGCACCGGCGGTGGTGCGCCACAGATTTTTTTTTTGAAATTCAAAAAAAATGGCGGCCAGATCTAGATCTAGATCTGGGGCCGCCGAAATTTTTTTTATTTAAATTTCTCTAGGTGGGTGAAGGAGGAGGAGGAGGAGGTGGTGGTGGTGGTGGTGGTGGTGGAGGAGGAGGAGGTGGTGGTGGTGGTGGTGGTGGTGGAGGAGGAGGAGGAGGTGATGGAGGTGGTGGTGGTGGAGGAGGTGGTGGAGGAAGAGGAGGTGGTGGTGGAGGAAGAGGAGGTGGTGGTGTAGGAGGAGGAGGAGGAGGAGGAGGTGGTCGCGGAGGAGGAGGAGAAGGTCGTCGTCGCCGGAGTAGGTCGCCGGAGGAGGAGGAGGCCGGCCGGAGGAGAAGGTCGGAGTAGGAGGCCGGCCTCGGAGGCGGTGGTGGTGGAGGAGGAGGAGGAGGCCGGCCGGAGGAGGTGGTGGTGGTGGTGGTGGTGGTGGAGGAGGAGGAGGAGGAGGAGGAGGAGAAGTGGAGGAGAAGTTTGCATCCAAAGAGGAGAAGTGGAGGAGTAGTGAGGAGAAGTGGAGGAGGGCGGCAGAAAATTCAAATTTTTGACGTTAATTCTGTGGCGCATGGGCACTTGGTGCGCCACAGAATTTTTTTTCTTTTTTGTATTTTGCAGCGAAAAAACTTTAACTGGCCGTAACTTTTTACTCTTTTCGAATTTGGGGATTCTAAAAATTGTCCAACCGGGCAAGCCCTGGTGAATTCGAGTTCATATACAACCAGAAATCCAGTTTGATGATTTTCCCACACAATTTTGCAAAAAAAGTCAAAATTTATGTTTGTTAATTTTTCAGTGGTAAAAGATGACATAATACATGGGCATCTTGATGGAATTTATTTTTTGAAATTTCTGTCTATTTCTTTCATTTTTTACAGAGGTAAAAAAGGCGATCCACTGGGGGGGTGGAGTTGCGTGGGGAGCCAAAAAAACTTCTGTGGCGCATGAAACTCATGTGCGCCACATAAACGCACCATCCCACGTGCGCCACAGAAAGTCTTAATTCAGTGGCGCACCAGGACCAGTGCGCCACTGAATGTCTTATTTCTGTGGCGCACGTGGTCCTGTGCGCCACAGAAATAGTGAAACCAATGGTTGGGGCTGGTCCCACCAAGTTTCTGTGGCGCATGGATTGTTGGTGCGCCACAAAATTAAGCTATTTATGTGGCGCACCGTGCCTGGTGCGCCACAAAACAACTTTCTGTGGCGCATTTTTGGTGGTGCGCCACAGAAATAGATTCCACCTATAAAAGTTTTCCTACTAGTGCAACGTAGACGTGCGGCGCGACGCACAACGTCCGTGCAGTTGGGCTAAGTTTGGGTCTCGGCGCAGAAACATATTTCGACCGCTCGGTCCGTTGGAGATGCCCTTACCCTAATAATAATAAAAAATAAAACCGTGTCTAGGAGGAACTAGACACTTTGATATAGTAGAAGCGGGACATGGTGTGACAATTCTGAAATTCGTCCCTGACAGGAATCGAACCCTGATCGTTAGGGTGCGCCACTGCGACCCTAACCACTGGGCTAAGCCCGTCGTCCCCTTACCCTAATAATTGTCTCGTTTTATATCATGTAGTTGCTATATGAATATAACGGGTCGAACGCTGTTTTGAATCGAGAACAGAGGGCGTAGCAAGAAATTGCATCCAAATGTATCAAAATTTGAATTCCTTCCCCCTTGTGGATAGGCGAATTCTGAGGGATTCAACAAACAAATTGGCTGGTGGCTGTTAGTTGTCACAGTGCCGGGCCTGAGCCCTATGGTCCTACCTGGGCTGCATCTCCCAAAAATCATACGGGCAAAGTGGTTGCATAGGTCTCGTCGTGTATTCTTCCCTAGGATTACATTATACTATATATAAAAGTTAACCCCATCTGCTGGAACCTTATCAGTTTGGGTACTGTTCATGGTACATTTGCATCCAATTAAAATTTGACACGATATGATTTTTACTGTAGATTGATGGCGTGTGGGTTTCTCTTCTCTTTTTTCTTCCTATGCAAAATTCCTGGTGATCACGTCACGTGGGTCTTCGTTCAGATGGTCAAAGCGGTGGTGCGACCCATCACGGAACAGATAGGAGTCTGGAATCGAGGATCGTGTCCATCGGTGGTACTCTCTCGACGCTTCCCCAGATCATCTCTCGCTCTCCCATTGATTTCCTCCCTACCCTACCCAATCTTCACCTCCACCTCCACCTCCCTCCCCTGTAAGTTTCTCCCGCCCTACCCAATCTTGGCGGCAGGGATGACATAGGGTTTCGCTAGCCCGTCCGCCGCCACGACCATGGGCTGATGCTCCATGAAGGTGTACCTGGAGGAGCGGCGTCGGGGGCCTCAGCAGGCGTCGGTGGGAGCCAGGCCGAGGGGGGCGGCGTTGGCTGGAGGAGCCCGTCAAATGCCTGGCTGTGTCGCTGGGAGTCCCCGCCACTGAGAGCCCGCGTCTGCTGACCGCTCCTTCCTTCCATCTGTTTTCTCTCTCCGGTCTCCTCTCTCTCACCCAAAAACAGGTGCAGCGGCGGCGGAGATGGCCTCGACAACAGCGAGGGTGGAGATGCTGCGACACCATGTGAGCTCGAACTCTGATGTTGGAATCTTCCCATATGCTTTTACTTTTCTGTTCATGTTCTTCCTGTGAATTTTGGGGATTTTTGTTTGGTGAAATGGGCATATTGGATGTGCCGGCTAGATAGATGAGGCCAGGTATTGCTTTCTTTCTCTCACTTCAATTCCATTGTATTGGTAGCTTATTTCTCCCAACTACGTTGGTTAAAACATTAGGAAAATCTGGACTTGAACCCTTCTTTTAGCCACTTACAGCAGCAAATTAATAATGTCTTTTACTCGATCTGGGCAGAGGATCAAGTGGCTATAGAGAAGATGGAGGAGGAGCAGATGGATGCCGCATATTCTCAGCATGAAAGCATACAACTTCCGGATAGATCTGTATCATTTCGTTTGAGTACCGTTGTTGGGGCTAAAGGAGCTGTGGTGGATCCGTGCTCTTTGTAGCTAGCATGCCTCTGGTGATTTTATATACTCACATGGTGTTCCTCAGACCATATGTGATTACTGATACATTTCCACCGCGGCTGTATAAGTAAAGAAAATTTCGATCAGCATGATGAATTAATTGAATTGTCACCGAATGGAGTCTTGTGGTTCTTCAAAATCAACCAGGTCTATTCTCGCAGTCAACAAAATAGTTCCTCTTAGATTGTTGTCTGTCATTGTAGGTTGTTTTTAAGTTTCATGCATTGCCACCTCCTTTGGTTGCCTGCCTTTTCTTTTAAAATAAATCTGTGTGATCATTAAGTTTATAATTATAATTACTGCTGAAATTATATAATTTCAGTATATCTACCTGGTATAGTTAGCTAATGTCTTCCTTCAAAGTAAGTTAAACACATCGTGTTCTGAGTTCTGCTAATTGGTACTGATAGTGGGATATATGGATGGATATGGATATGCAAAAAAATTGTCACTATCTCCTCCCTGTATGCAGATATATAACAAGATAGGCAGCAATGGGACGTGAGAAAACAAGAGAGGCAGCGATGGGGCGTGCATGGGATGTGAATTACAAGAGGTTTATTGTGACTTCGATGCCTCTTACTGAATTTGGTAGGGTCATTCACAGACTTAAAATCTGATTGGCATTGTTCCTGCCTTCCTGGGGTATGATTAGGCTGTTTTGCTGATAACACATCCGGATGATAAGACTGTTTCGCTAACCATATACAATCCTTTAACTGGGGTAATGTTTGAAGAGGTATTTACAAGCTCTTTTCTATTTTTCCAATTGAAAATATCAGTGCAATTTAATTTAGTGGATTTCGCAGTTTGGTATTGTAAATATGATTGTAGCATCGTTTTCTCCAACAGTGTGAGTGTCATGCCCATGGTACATTTCATCAAATTTGAAGAACATCGGGTAATATTTGAAGAAATATGCTAAAAAGCTCTGTATTTTTACAACTTGCTTATTCACCTCAGATCCTAACTTATTCAACATTGAAGAAGATAGGAGCTAAGCCATCCATCTATTGAGATTTATTTGGATGTGCGGAAAACCTTCTGTTATAATGTTTGTGTGAACAAAGATAAGCCTTTGGTTATGTCAAGCTTGGAATTTTTTCTCTCAGGTTCTGTTTTAGCCAATTTTAGCAAGTGATTTTATTGGCCCAATTTTTTGATCTAAGCTAATCTTTCAATCAACTTTAACAAGTACATCAAAGCAGCATGCCATCGGTGAGTTAGAACATGACAGACTCAACCGGCTAGATCCAGTTAAATGTAATATGAGCCCAACCACTTTTTTACTCTAATTCAATCCAAAAATCCCCTTTCTGGAAAGAATATATGTGGGCTGATGGGGCCTCTCTTTTGTACAAATAGTCTCTAGGTAATGGGGAAAATATAAATTCGTAGAGTGGGGACTACGGGACTATATACTCCCTCTGAACTCAATTTTGGAATTTGTTTTCAGGATGGCACACTTTGGTGGCTCCCAGATTTCCTTCAAAGCATTAAGTTGATGAAACCAGTTCTGTTTCGTGAGAAGCCTCTCTCTCCCTCTCTCCCTCTCTCTCTGGGTCGGTTGTTTGACCAGTGCTGTCTTCTTATGATTCTCCCTGAACACATGTTTGTTGTGTTACGAGTTCGAGTGTGTGAATCGTCTATTTTCTGAAGGTGATATTTCTAAGACTGTGGTCTATTTTTTCTGACACTTTAGAGTGTTACCTGAGAAACTATCCAAGATATTATATTTGCTCTAAACAGGGATGAACTGAAATGCACAATTATCAATATATGTGCTTCTGCAGTTCTGTGGTCTATTTGGAAGCTGCCTAACAATCTCCGTTTTCAGGGAAAACAATGAAGAAGTTTGACCTGCATTTGGGATGCATCGATCTGTTAGGCAACTATGGTCAGCTACTCACGACTACAGGATTATGGGCACTGACTATCAGGTATCAACTTGGAATGCATGGATTAGTGAGTTTAGGTTCTAAGTAGAGGCCAATCTTGATGTATCAGGAAAAGGAGACGATACTCCAGCTTGTAACAATGATTCGATGACTTGAGTTTCATCCCTTTATATAGGGAGCAGTGTACTGTACAAGAGTCCGGGACGGTTTCTAACTCATCCCGCCAGATTACAAATAACACTTCCTATTACAACTCTAACTTTCCTTAATATATCTTGGGCTCCCGAATCTTCTTATTCTTCGGGTAGTGGGCCTTCAGTAAACCCCGGGTACTATCTTCGGCAGGCCCATTTGGGATGCCTATGTCAGCCCCCGAGATTTTGCTTGAATCATAGAGTCAGGGAAAATCTCCACTGTTTATTTTTATTCAACAGCTTCAACTTTTTTATATTTCTTCACATAAAATTCTATATTGTACAGGGATAATGGTAGCTGGGGCTAGTTCATCTGATGGATCAGGTACTAGTTAACTGCTCTAGTGGCAATCCGCAAAAACCTACTTCAAAATCACGTCCCCGGACATGATCTCGGATACTGGTTAAACTTCGACAGTGCCGCTTAAGGTCTTACCATTCCGTCGAGTCCCAGCAGTCAAATTTATCGAGTACCTAACGCGTCCGTTAGAATTTTTCTTCGTATCTGTTGATACGGATAAAAGTAGCAGAGCGCACCCGGCGATGCCACGCCACAGAACGGATCTGGGGTCTTACCTTCGCAAATTTGCGGCATTCAGAAATTGATCGCAACTTTGGCGTTGAGAATATATTGTCGAGTGCTTTTTCGGCTGTTGGAATGACACATTTTATCGAGTCAAATATGACTTATATTGCTCTCCCGATGGGAGTATATGTAGAGTTAATTATACTCGAAATATACTCTTTTACTTTTCTATCTTTCTTTTTTAATTTCATCGGGCACGCGAACAGCGTTCCCGATGGGAGTAGCCCCCGAGGCTACAGCCAAGGACTTGTGCTTGGCTGTAGGCTCAACATTTTAGTCCACCTTGTCGCTATATTGTCATTATTTCCCCGATATGATCTTCTTTTCATCTCTCGGGTGCGCGAACAGCTCCCGATGGGAGTAGCCCCGAGGCTACAGCCATGACTTGCGCTTGGTTGTAGGCTCCCACAATTTCTATATTGCCATACTCGAAATTTTACTTTTTAGTAGCCCCCGAGCATTTGGGCAAAAACTTGTATTTGATCAAAGTCTCCCGAAGTATTCAATAACTTCTCCTGTCGCCAATCTTCTTTTATTTTTCTTGTCGGCATACTTCCCTTGGTCAAATTTACTCCATCTCTGTTAATAGTCGTGATTTTTCTGCCTTGTGGGTCCATTGTTTCCACCACATTGACACGTCGTGCAAGTGGGGGACACACGTCTTTCTCCTGGCGCACGACGTAACGCGTTCTATTCCATCTCAGTAAAAATACCTTTTTACCCTTTATCTACAAGATCTTTTTTCACCACACGATTTCGTCATCCAACGGTGCATTGCTTCGCCCAATTCCTATATAAACCTTTCTTCAACCTCCGCTCGCACCTTCATTTGCGCCGCACATCTGATCCTCTTTGCAAAAACTTCCACTGCGCCCAACTCTCTTTGATCCTACCCACGCACGAACTCTGCTTTTCCAGTGCCGTTGATGCCACCGCGCACGCGACTCACTCGCCACGACTCCGAGTCCAAGATGGTCGCGAAGATCTTGAGTGGGAGAGATCTAAATCTCCAACCAAGACATCAACATGCTGAAGAGGTTTGGCCTGATGAAGAAAGAGGACGCCATCCGCTTCCCTAGTGAAGAAAGCTACCCAAACCCTCCAATGGAGTACCGGGTTCGTTGATCACCTTATCCGCGGCCTTTCTGCCCCAATTCAATACTTCCCCTCCGCGTCTTCTTTTTTGTTTATGGATTCAGCCGCACCGCTGACCCCCACCCTATCCTCCTCCATGTCTCCATTTTTATCACGCTTGCGAATGCTTCCTTGGAATCCCTCCTAACCGGGCTCTCGTGGAAACGCATTCTTCTGCCTCCGCCGCAATGGCTCTCACAACACCACCTATAACATAGGCGGCGTTGTTATCTCCGTTCGCCCACCGACGTTGATTACTTCGACGTCAAATTTCCTGATTCTGTCCAGGGGTGGCGCAAAAGGTGGCTCTACATACACGAAGAAAGTGCCAATTCTGTGGAACACAACATAGTCCCTTTCGACGGAAGTGCCAAAATTCAGCGCTCGCCGCCTCCCGGGATGTCAAGCCCGAAGAAGAGAAAAGGCGACTAAGCACTTATGTCTCGGTGATTCATCGCCTTCAAAATACCGAGGCAAAGAGCTGTCTGTGTTCAAATCACTGCCTACTTCCTTAGGATTAGAGTGCAGCCTCTTCAGGCTCGCAAAAATCCCCTTTGGACGTATTCTGGTGAAAATGACGCCAATAGGCTCTCCAATGATCTTTCTGTAAAGGATTTGGAGAAGCTGATTCGAAGAATTTCCTCGCTTAACAAGAAGGATCCTATTCCCTCCTCTTGCCACGTGGAACCATACAGCTCCGCCAATCCTCTCCCTGAGGTATTTTGTCTTCTCGAATTTTTGCCTTGTTCCGAACTTTCCCTGCATCTCACTATATTGATATCTCTCTAATTTTTCTGTTGTCGCTATTTTCCTGCAGAACCATCCTACTATGGCTTCCCTTCCTCCTCTTCCCGAGGATGGAGAAGTCGAAGAACAAGCTATCGTTGCCGAAGACAACCAAGGTTCTTCTCTCCATGAAAGTGAAGTCGCAGGTTCTCACAAATCTGCGGCTTCCCATGAAAAAGAAGTTGAATCTGAAGCCAGTGAGTCGACGCAATCTTCCTCCTGCTGTTTCCCCAAGGAACAAAAGGAAAAGGAATGACGCCGAGGATTCTGGCACTTCTAAGGCTGAAAAAGTTGTTCCTTCTCATCCGAAGGCAGCTTATGATCCTTATATTGGATCCCTCTCAGCTCGTAAGTCATCTTTATTTCTCCTTATTTTCGTACCTGAAATGTTTATCTGTCTTGCTATGCTATCGATTTTTGATCAACAGTGATGACGAGGAAGAAGTACCAACTACTGACGTGGCTCCTCGGACAAGCACGTCACGTACTGTACTTGCCTCAGACACGCTAGTTGAAGGAGAAGAATCCTCACCTCCTCAACAAAACGTCGTCACCACTACTCCACCATCAAGCCCCCTTGCTCCTTCACCAAAAAGGACAAGGATTGAAACGATTGTTGAGCCTGCCCCTCAATTGGGCGGCTCTTCTACTTTGCTCTTGGTCGATGTAAGTTTGTCGATATGTATATTTCATTTTGCTTTTTCACGCCTTCACTCTTTTTCATGCCGATGTTTCTCTTGCTTTGTTCTTCTTTGACAGCCCATGATCAAGGATCTTATCCGCATCGGATCCCAATTCATTGGGTACCGTGAGTATGCCGTTGAATCAAGGTAACAACTTTTACACTGCCGTTCTTTTCTGACTTTTTGCTCCTGTTGTTTGTCGCGATTTTTGATCTTTCCTCTTTTTTTATCTTGATAGAGAAACTTGCAGAGGCCAACAAACGTGCCGACGCACTTGCTCAAAAACCGGAGCAAAGTGAGTGCGTTCGCAAGAAAGTCGAACTTGTTGCTAGCGAAGCCAAAGCCGAGGCCGATGAAGCCAAAGCAAAAGCGCTAGTGTCGAGGAACCGCGGAAAAGACTTGAGGATGTCAAGCTGCTTTAAACGATACAAAGTTGCACAAGCTACCCAGAATGTGGGATCCCTGCCACTGAAATCACAAAGTCGACGCACTGAAAAATATTATTGATCTCTTCTATTTTTATGAGAACCGCCTCGTTTTAAGTTGCTGACCAACGTTTGTTTCCTATGGTGACCAAATAAGCCAAGATTTTGATCTCGAGAATCCCGCCAATGACCCCTCTCCTTGACGCACCTTTCTTATCTGGAACTTCATGGTCCGAAATTCATGAAGGCGTGGCGAATGCTAGTGCAGGATTGTCGACGCTGTTCCCCTACTTCTTCCCGAAGAAAGAGAGCTTCCGACTTTCTCTTGCCCCTTGCCAAGAGCTTCAATTCATCGTAGAGGACCTTGGACCTAAGATGCGTCGAGGAAAACATGAAGATTGCTGTCGAGAGTACTGTTGCCCTGGTCGCTGACAGCCAACAAACTGTTGATTGGATGAAGGTTGGCGACACCGACCAGATAGAGCAATCAAGATGGAGGTCGTTGATTAAGGCAGCCAAGCCCAACACGAAGAAAATCTTGGCCTATCTCGGGATCAAACCCAGCTTCGACTCCTAGCTCATCAAGGCCGGAGGTCTAGTTGCATGCCTCTTTGTTTTTCTTTCTCTGTTTCTTTTGCTCTTGTAAGCAGTTATTTGGCGACACGTACTTCATTAGCTCCACTGTAAGGCCTTTGTAATTATTCCAAAATAATGAAAACTCTATCTTTGCTTGTTGATTGATGTTGTCTTGTTTTATTAAATTTCAGGTTGATATTTGATAACTATACTCCATCTTCCGCTCCTTCCAATGTTTCGCCTCTTCTCGCTCAAGGAGAACTCTTGCCGATACACTGGTCAAGATTCCTGTCAAGAATTTACTGAACTTCAAAGAATCTCAAACATGCAAAGAAGCAAACACTCTCAGGATGAGGAAAATCTCTCGTAAGTCATCTCGGTCAAAATTGCACCGCAAGCTCGCAGGTCATCGCTAAGGAAACGCTGCTTCCGAGGGTCAGCATACTACTGAAAATTTCATGTTCTGTTAATTGAAATGAGGCCATTGCGAGGCTGCAAGGTTTGTTTCCATCCCCACATCTTCCGTCTTCACACTTAAAGTTTTCTCATTCCGTTGTTTTAATAGGGTTCCTTACCGATGTCGTTGTCAAGAAGAGAGGGTAAATACTAGGACGAACCTCCTTGTTAACCTTTCCTTGATCATGGTTCTCTGCTTTGGGCCACCCCTGCAGAGGACCCGCTGGGGACATCGTATTTCAGGATCGCACCCTCTCAAACTCGCGATTTCCTTGACTTCTGCACTAGTGACCTTGTCCATGGTTTATAACTCCATGTTTCCTCGGAACCCTTCCCGAGTTAATGGAGAAGTTCAAGGATGCCCACAGGATCCATGATTTTGTCAGAGCTCAACTGGTAGCTGGCGCTAGATTTGCTCTTATCATGCTTCAGATCTGCCACTCAAATCTTGACCTGACCCAAGTTGTTGCGAAAGTTCATGAGAAGGTAAAGCGCCGAAGAGTTGGTGTCGACCGAATTAACACGAAGGTTTCGTCTATAGCCGAAGAAATGATTGAAGACCTTCTTCGGATGGATGCCGACTTTTTTGCAGATGGTCATTATGCTGATTTTCTTGGTGCTGCTCCTGAAGAAAACAGAATTACCCTTGATGACATATTGAATCATGACTAATTATTTTCCTTTGGTAGATAACTCTTCTTTGTAACCCATGATTGTGATTATATTGTTAAACAATCATCATATTTCTATATTTGTCTAGCCCCCGAGTGTTTCGGTGGCTATTTACTGTATTTGTGTATTGCGAGGTTTTGGACCAAGGAATTTATTTGATATGTAGTTTTGGCGGATATCAGCCCCCGAGCTTCTTTGTTGAGTACTATTTTGTATTTTTATTGACTCACGAGGTATTTTAATACCAAGGCAAGGCTTTTCTGTTTCGATGAACTATATTGAAATTCGTCGGGTCAGAGACTTTGAGCATGTCGATAAAGAAAAGTTATATTGACACTATCTTTATTATATTGCAGCGCTCTCATTAAAACCTTCCCGCCCCACTGCAGCCCTGAAAAAAGGAAAAGAGTGCTGCCTGGAAAACCTCGCGGGTGTTTCATAGTACATTGAAGTTTTACAAGGACTATATTTCAACTCTAGGCATAGAACCGCCTGAGTTGCGCCATGTTGGTTTGGCTCTGCAATCCCCGTCTTCTTGTCCTTTATCCTGTATGCTCCTCCTCCGATTCCTGTGACAATGTAAGGGCCCAGCCATGGTGACTCGAGTTTTTCGTGACTTTTGCGTGAGCCGAAGAACTAGGTCTCCCACCTGAAAGGGATCTTGGCCGCAAACGTCACCGTGGTAATTTTTCAAGTCCCGTTGGTATTTGGTTACCCGACAGCATTTCATCTCTAGCTTCATCAAGTGCATCGACGTCATCTTCTAGCGCTTTTCTCGACACCTCTTCATCATATTCTACGACTCGTGGAGAGTCATGCTCTATCTCGATTGGCAATACTGCTTCTGCTCCATAACCAAGAAGAACGGAGTTTCTTGTGTTGCTGTGTTTGGTGTTGTTCGTATGCTCCATAATACACTGGGCAGCTCCTCTGGCCAGGTGTGTCGAGCTTTCTCCCGTGGCGCTAATAAGCGTTTCTTAATGCCGTTGCAGATGATTCCATTAGCTTTCTCGACTTGGCCGTTGGTCTGCGGGTGCGCAACTGACGCAAAGTGTAACTTGATACCCACTTCTTTGCAATAATCTTTGAATTCGTGGGATGTGAAGTTGCTGCCATTGTCTGTGATGATGCTATGGGGCACTCCAAATCTGAAGACGAGGCCTTTTATGAATTTTACCGCGGATGCTCCGTCTGGTGAGTTTATCGGCTTCGCTTCTATCCACTTTGTAAATTTGTCGACAGCTACTAGCATGTACTCCTTTCCTCCTGGCCAGGATTTGTGTAACTTGCCCACCATATCAAGTCCCCATTGGGCAAAAGGCCACGACAATGGTATTGGTGTTAGTTCTGCTGCTGGAGAGTGAGGTCTTGCGGCAAACCTTTGACACGCGTCACAAGTTCTTACTATTGCCTTGGCGTCCTCGATTGCTGTCAAATCCGCAGAATCCTCGCCCAAAAACCTTGGCCGTAATAGCTCGACTACTTGCGTGGTGGCCACATATTCCTTCGTACATCCTTCAGAATTATTCTTCCTTCTTCGGGTGTGACACACCTTTGCAGAACGCCTGAAATACTTCGCTTGTACAATTCTCCTTTGATCACCGTGAAAGCTTTGGAGCTTGAATTACCGCCTTGCCTCAACTGGATCATCGGGTATTTCTTTCCCCGAGATGTACGTATATGTAATGTCTGCATCCATGGTATCTGTATCACCATGACCAGGTCCTGACCTTCTTCTTCCTCTGCTCTTCCTTGGTAGCCCCCAGGGTTTCTTCTCCTTCTTTTTTGATTTTTGTCGATTTTGTAGATCTCTCTCATTCTTCCCAAAATACACTGCGAACCGCAAGGCATTACACTCTGCATGTTTGCAAGAACGTCGTTTCTGCCAAGGTCAATCGCGAATAAGGATTTACTTCGCATCCATCAAACAACTTTTCGAGCCTATTGTACACTCTTGTATGCCATCATGCTTATCATTGACCGGCACACATTGGTTCATGACTTGCCGAGCCACCAATTGTGAGTCGCCCAAGATTTTTAGTCGAGTTGCACTGCAAGCTTTCGCCATCTCATCCCGTATGAGGGGTTTCATATTCTGCTTCATTGTTAGATGCGTTAGGGTAACGTCATCCGAAGGATGTACTTTAACTTGTCTTCAGGTGATATAAGTATTACTCCTGCGCCAGCCGCTCCTTCCACTCTCTTGGACCCGTCGGGAAATTCATGGTCTGTGTTCTCGATAAATCTGGGGGTCCCGTGCTTTGTAGCTCCATCCACTCTGCGATGAAGTCTGGCAGAACTTGCGACTTGATTGCTTTTCTTTTTTCATACGTGATGTCCCGAGGGGAAAGTTCTATTCCCCAAAGGGAGACACGACCCATAGCTTCTGGATTGTTTAGTATATTTGACAAGGGAGCTTCATTGACCACTATGATCTAAAAAGGCTGGAAAGTGGGTCAGTGGCGCAATTTTCAGGCTGCTGTGAACACTCCATATGCTAGCTTCTGGTACTGAGGGGTACCTTTGTTTTGAGGGCGATAAAACTTCGCTCGACGAAGTACATCGCCCGCACGCCGTGGAGCTTTCTCCTTTCCTTCCTCCCTTTCGACAACTAGCACCGTGCTCACCACTTGGGGCGTGGCTGCGATGATACAGCAAGAGAGGTTCCTTTTCCTTCGGCGCCACCAAAATTGGTGGTGTTCGAGATTGTGCACTTCAAATCCTCGAAAGCTCTGTCGGCTCTCTTCGTTCCACTGGAATTTATCTCCTTGCTTTATCAGAGCGTAGAATGGTAACGCTTTTTCTCCCAACCTCGCGACGAATCTGCTCAAAGCTACAATTAGTTGCTGTATTTTTTTCAACTTTGTTGGCTTTCCTCATTGTTACGATAGCTTGTATTTTATCGGGATTTGCTTCAATCCTCTTGCTGAAACTAGAAACCCTGTGAAGTTCTCCATTGGACGCCAAAGAACACTTCGTCGGTTCAACTGTGTAATTTGGTTTCCAGGTTGTCAAAAGTTTCCTTGAGATCCTCGATCAGTGTTGTCCCCTTTTTGATGGTGATGACGACATCGTCGATGTATACTTGCACGTTTTTCCCAATCTCGTGTCGCCAAACACGCATCATCCTTTGATATGTTGCTCCCGCGTTTTTAGACCAAAGGGCATTGTTCATAGCAAAACACGTCGTAAGGTGTAATAAACGCGGTCTTTACTTCATCGTCTTCTTTCAATCTGATCTGCTATGCCCGTAATATGCGTCCGGGAAGGAAAGACGTTCACATCCAGCCGTGGAGTCGATAATTTGATCGATCCCTGGAGGGGAAAGTGATCCTTTGGACAATGTTTATTGAGACACGTAAAGTCGACGAACATGCGAAGGACTATTGTGGTGTTTTTCTTCGGCACCAACACTAGATTTGCTACCCATGTGGCTTCGTATCTCTTTGATAAAACCAGCTTCTCTGAGTCGATCGATCTCTGACAGCATGGCTTTGCGGTTTGGTTCCAAAAAATGCTGCAAAGGTTGTTTGATTGGTCTCGCTATTGGATCCAAGTTTAGGTGGTGCTCGGCAAGTTCCCTGGGTACTCAACTGGACACCATGCGATGATTTTCCAGTTCTCACGGAGGAACTCGACGAGCGCGCTTTCCTATGCGATATCCATGTCGTTTGCGATAGATGTCGTCTTTTTCGGGTCTGTTGGGTGAATCTGCACCTCCTTAGAATTTTTCTCGGTATTGAAAGTTGATTCTTTATTTGGCCTTCCAATGTCCGCAGCACGTCGTTACGCCATGCTTTTTGACACCAAATACTGTTATATCCCAAAGTTTCGATAGCCGATGAAAACTCTGTCGCACTTATCGGCTAAGGCGAAGCTTCCTTAACCGTGATTGGTCCCTTTGGTCCAGAAACCTCAACATGTATGTATAGTGTGGCACCGCCATAAATCTAGTATATGCTGGTCGTCCCAACAAAGCAGAGATTGTGACTTTAAAACTACCACTTCAAATTCCAGCCTCTCGATTCTATAATTTTCTCGGGTCCCAACTGAACGGCGAGATTGATCTTCCCCAATGGATAACTTGGTTTCTCCGGTGTGATGGAACCTTGTGTCTGTTGGCTTCAAGTTTGCTAGATGATATGTTCATCTTCCTCAATGTAACTGCATACATAAGTTAAGCTGCTGCCGCCGTCTATGAACACTCGAGAGACATCAAATCCCGCGATAACTGCTGGCAGGACCCCTGGTCGAGGAACTTGCTGCTGATGATCTGCTATGGTGAAGCTAATATCTTGTCCCGACCAATTAAGATACTCGACAGTTGGTGGAGGCATTTTTGCCATAAACACCGTCATGAGATTACTTTCCGAGCTCTATTGGACGGCTTCCCTTCTCGTCAATCATCGACACCGTCCGCTGAGTTAGGATCAACATAGGTGGTGGTGGAGGTGCTGCCGCTATTCTGCCGATGCCTCATTTTTAAACTTAACGCGGGGAGGAGGCGCAAGAATCTCGCTCGGGTTCTCGAGATTTTCCGGTTGCTCCGCGCATTAGCGTGTCCCATACCTTAGCATTGCTCGAAAATTTCGATGTCGCAGTGCCCCGACTGCCTTACCATTGTCATTAGTGAAAAAGTGCATTTGACACTACCATCTACTTGTTTCTTCGGGGGACACGTAAAGGCTCCAAACCTAGCCCGCTATTTTGCCCGTTGTTGCGAGAATCATCCCGTATTCACCTCATTGCTCACCGTTTCTCCACCATCTCTCGTTGTTTCCCTCCGTGTTTGCCCGAAACTCACGAAATTTGCCCTGGGAGCGTCATAGTTAGGTAACGCCAGGAAATCGTCGCCTCTGCTGATAGTTCTCGACCACTATCCTCCTCCGGCGACCTGTGCCGCTTGTTGTGATGTCGTCTTCTCCATCTCGCCCATCTCTGCTTGCTATCTCCATTCGCGGATACCGTCTT